>NHTK01006125.1:0-108204 GCA_002938355.1 Panaeolus cyanescens
TCAAGCCCACTCGTAACCAAAGTTAAGAAAAGAGGAGAGAGAGAGGGACAGAGAGAGAAGAAAGAGCAAAAATAATTAAATCACAATACTTTTTCTCAATAATACTGTAAAAATAAAAAGTTTTGCGCAAAATCTTCCCACGCATACCCCCCTACCTACCGTTCTCAGCCGACCCCTAACATTATCTCTTCGACAGAGAAGATGGCGTCCATATGGTCACAAAACTCGCCATGAAAATCTTTCATTAAATCAAAGCGGCGGTGGCAAGCATTACTCAAACAGCGGGTATAGCAAATCTATCTGCACAGAAAGCATCTGGCCAAACTACTAAAAGAGGGGTATCAAAGCAAAAATCAAGCATCCCACACAGCGAGAATATCTAAAAGAAAGCGCAAACGACGAAAAACGGATTGCAAAAAAAAATAGAGAGAATGGCATAAGATAAAGACTGAAAAAAACAAGTATATGTATGTATGTATGTAGCTACGAGTCATTTAACAATACAGTCAAAAAGAGTTATAGAGAGTAAAAACACATCTTTTTTCAATCATGAAAAACTGTAGAGTAGTAGGTAGTAGTAGACGGTCAAACTGAAGATCGAAAAGGTAAAAAAAGGAGTAGGGGGAGGATACTAGCATACGAAACTATCAATGGATACAAGAGGGGTAGACGAGAAAAAAATAGCGATAGCAAACAAGTCAAAAATACGCACACAAAACCCAAAAACACAGAAAAAGCAGCCCAAGAAAATTCAACCTCAAAAAAAAGGAAGAAAAGGGTGTCAAAGAAAGGCCCACAAAATAAAGTATAGCAAGGGGCAAGTCCAGGTCCATTAAGTATTCTTTTCACCCCATCCTTTCTCCTTCTCCTACGAAAGCGAATTCCTTGAACCGCCCTTCCTCGGCCTCGCACCACCACTCTTCGCACCCCCACTCGCCACCCCACTTCCACCTTGCAACCCACCCCCACTCGTCGTCGTAGGCGTCGTCTGCTGAGCAACCCTCTTCGACCTCCTCAACGGCAAAGCCTTGGCATTAATCGCCCTACTATCAGACTCAACCGCCGACAAAGGCGTAGTATGCGTCGAAGATGAAGGCGACGACAACGACGAAGACGACTTCATAGTCGACGACGACGAGCACGAAGCACCAGACCCAAACGACACCCTATTCTTCGAACTAGCAGGCCTTATCGAATGTGCAGCCACAACAGGCGAAGAAGGCAACGACTCTTCTTCATCACTCTCCGATCCAGGCGACGGAGGGACAGGCGAAAGCGGAGATCCCGGCATATCCATATCATCAAAAATGACCAATCCCGCCTTGGTATCAATAGGCGCAAGAGGGGGCACTTTCCGCGGCGTCTTGATACTCTCCGTAGGACTAGGTGTCGGACAAGGCACAACAACTTCAACATCACCTTCATCCATCATCACATCCACATCACCACTCCCACCCTCTTCATCAGAAACAACACAAAGTTCATGGAAAATCTCCTGCTCCGTCGCACTCAACGGAACATCATTCTCTCCCTTTGCCTGCTTATCATGCATCGCCAATGCCGCACCGAGCACAAACGGAGTAGTTGCCGATCCGGCACATGTCTGTGACAAATCACTCAACGTCGACGAAGACGAACTCGAACTCGAATTCGTCCTAATCAACGGAGGCGTACCCCCAACCTTGCTCGTCGTCACCACAGGCGGAGGAGGCGGCGTTCCCCACACACTCGCACCAGCACCTCCCGCACCACCCCTCCCACTCCCTCCTCCTCCCCCTTCAGCAAATTGCGCAACATGCATCAACGTACTTTCAAACGGCCTTCCAAATTGGTTCAAGTCACGCGCAGACTTGCTCGACTTATGGAAATCCTGCAATGCAGGGGGGAATCGCTCCACAAGCCGATCACTCAGAAACACCTCCAACGCCCGCGCTCCATCCTCAGACAAATGGTCCTTGACAAAACTCTGCGCAGCCGAAAGCGGTACCCACGTGCCAGAAACTTCAACAGATCCATACACAACCTCGGTGGCGTTGGGAATGGACAGTGGATCCGGGGCTGGAGCTCCAGAGTAGACAATAATGGGGTTCAGCCGGACAAAATCCGTGTCTAGACGCCGCAAGAGCTTGAATGCACCCAGCTTCATCTGGTAAACAGAAATATCTATAAACAGATGCAAAAAATCCGAGTCAGTCATTGCGTCAAACTTAGCCATGTAAAGAAACCAAATAGAAGCATGTCAGAAAAAGAAGGGGTAATTTGGGGCAGATGAGAAAGTTGTAACCACGGAATGGGCGCAGTGCGGTGTAAGCGTGCATTCAGAAGCCACGCTTGCGGGAAAAATGGACATGGGCATGCCACGCTTGGTCACCGCTCACGCAATTGAATTCGATCAATCAACAATGTCAAAAATAAAAAACATACCCTCGATCTGAGTAGCGGTGATGGCAGGATTGCAAGGTTGGCATGTGAGTACGACAACCCGTTCAGGTGGGTTAGGGGCCGATGACGGAACATATCGTGTTTGCAGCGGTGAGAGACAAGGTGTGGGCGGAGAAATCGATACCGGCGGTGACGATGAGGATGAAGAAGGGGCTGATAAGGATGGTGATGTCGAATTGACAGACATAGACTTCAAAAGAGTCACAAGGGCAGCAGATGGGCCGGATCCGTCATTTGAAACAGAAGAAGAGGGTTCCAAAACAGAAAAGGATTTACGAGCCGTTAATGGGGATGGCTGCGCCGTAGTTGAGCTAGAGGCAGTGGGGAAAGGAATAGGTGCAGGGTGTGTTTGTGAACGTGGTCGAATAGTAGCATTAATATTATCATTATCTGTATAATCAGCAAGGCGCGAGGGTGAAGATAGCTGTGATGAATGTGAAGAGATGGGTGACATGGGCGATGAAGGCCCGGGGAGTGACGTTGTAGGAAATAATAGGGAAGTCGCCCCCAAGTCCTCCTGCTTAATGGTTACAGTATCGTCAGGCCAATCAGGAGCAGGAAGGTTCCAATCCCAGGGATCCAAAGACTCGACCTTGACCGCCTGCTGGTCCTCAAGGACAGAGGCAGCCGCCTTGGCCAAAACGTCAGCGACGCGCGACTCGGCAACGCTAGAATCAAAATCCTCCCATGCGTCCAACATCCCCTGGACATCCGTCGGCTCTTCTTTGACAGTAACTTCAGAGTTAACTATAAGCGGTGCAGACGGGGATCTTGGCCCAGGAGACTCCCAATTCGTTTCACCATCACCCTCACTATCAGCGTCCCACCCCAACTCGTCTTCATCAGGATAGTGCTTGGATCGTGTCATTGAAACGTGAAAATCGTCAAATTCATCGTCAGAGTCGGGCGGGGGTGTCGCAATAGAGGGCGAGCGACGAAAGGGGTCGACATAATTGGTAGACGGCGTGGGGTAGGAAGGGTACCAAGTATCGACACACGGTGTATAGCATGGTATAGAAATAGAGCGACGCGGGTAAGGAGGCAAGGACCATGGTTCTTCTTTAGGCTCCGAAGGTTGCTGGAGTGTAGCGGTAGTGGAGTGATCATCCTCATCAACGCACATATCGGCATCGTCCTTGGAGACGTCAATAGGCCTAGTGGCCGATGAACCATCATTCGCCGCTTCCGGTGTGGTGTCTGGCGTGGGTGTTTGGGTTTTGAACACGCGTGGGGGTAAACGCAGGGTGAGTTTAACCTTGGGAGGTCGGTCATTTTCGCTTTCATCCTGCTTGGACGAACACCCCCTCAACGATCTCTTTCTCTTCCCACCACACGACTGGTCATCGCTATTATAAACCGACGACATCCTCTTGTCTCTCCGGGACGAATGACGTTCTGTGGGTGGTGGAGGCGGTGTGTCGGAAGTAATATAATCACAGAGTCGAATGCCCGCGCTCGTAAATGGACAAGGAATACCCGTCGCGCGACTAAGATACCAAACAGCTGTCCCCTTTCTAAAATTCGTCGCCCGGTTCTCTTCTACCGGATGTGAGTCTCCTCCGTTGCGGGATTCGAGAGCAGCGACCAAGTCGTCGTCGGCAGGTGTTCCAGAGAGCTGATGACTGAGAAGAAGGGGAATATCGTTCTGAGCATCACAGCGTGCCTTGTGGTTTCGAATGTAAGTAGTAACGGCTTGAGCGGCTGCAGAAACGCTAAGACGAACAAGGGGGTGAGCATTCAAGGCAAAGTGATGGATGAAAGAACATACCTTTGACAGACAAGACCATAATTGCTAGCTCGCTCAGCGATGTCTTTTATAGTCATTGCGCGATTATTCTTGAAAAATATCAGAAAAATGAGCGAAAAAAAAAGAAAGGCGAGATTTGGATAGGACATACAACGGAGACAAAGGCACGGGCGATGGCGAGGAAGACTTTATTATTTGCATCTTCTGGGTGTAATTGTACATTTGGAGGAGGAAAGGGAGGATAATGCTGGGCAGACTGCATTCGACCAGCGAGAAGAAAGAAATATGGAGATGGCAGAGAGAGGGAAAGAGAGAGAGACAGACAGACAGACACAGAAACAGAAATCAATCATCATATTCTGTCATTATGTAATACATCCGCTGTCTGGGGTCCTTATCCCGTACCTAGCAACTCTAACAATGTCACACACTTAATTTGTCACCACACGCACTCTCCTCGTGTTTATCAGCCTCAATTCCATTTTATCGATAGCAGAGAGCACAAACAAAGAAGAAAAAAACTAAATATAAAATGTACACAAGATAAAATAAACATAAGAGACAAGAGAGACGAAACTAATCAAACAAGGAATGCCCGGGAGAAAAAACAAAAACAGTGAGATAAAACTAACTCCGAATCAGCAAGTCACCCATCATGCAGCTGTAGCCTGTGAACAAAAGCAAGAAAACAATCAATCTTTATCGCAATATACAACCCAATATAAACCCACCTTCTTTGCCTTTGACGCTGGTTTTGAAGCAGGCTTTGATCGTGGCTTGGCCGCAGGTGCCTTCTATAATGACAAAACCATCATCAGTCATCAAAAACTATACTGGAAAAGCTATAATCCACAAACCTTGGTAGCAGCTGCCGTCTTCTTCGTTGCTGATGCAGCAGGGGCCTTCTTCTTAGCAGCAGTCTTTGCCTTTGCAGCGGGTGTGGTACCGGTAACAGCCTGTTCGGGGGTGATGTTAGCTCCCATATCAAGAAAACTCAAAAGGCACCGCTCCAAATTAGAATCCCAAAAAAAAGATGGTCGTAGCACTCCCATCAAACAACCGAAGAATTGCGGAGCTCGCACTACAACTGTGCCCACGCTACCGCATCCCTCTTCCCCAAGAAGACTGGCCAAAGAAATCAATGATAAAGAAAAGCGATGCTTACCTTCTTTGCTGTTCCACGCTTGGATGCAGCGGTCGTCTTCTTTGTCGTTGTGGTGGCCTTGGCCTTTCCAGCGAGCACCTTCTTGGGCGCAGGAGCAGCCTTCTTTGCAGCAGGCGCTTTAGCGGCGGGCTTCTTGGTGGTAGCAGCAGGCTTGGAGGCGGGCTTGGAGGCAGCGGGCTTAGCAGCAGTCTTTGAGGGGGGCTTTGAGTTCTGGACAATTTCACATCACGTCAGTAAATGTTGTCATTCAGGGTCCATGATAGCCTCGACTGCCATGGGAAAATAATAAAAAAGATAGGAGCTGGACTAACCTCCTTGGATGCAGAGGCCTTTGCCTTGGGCGCGAGCTTGACTTTGCCAGATGGCCCCTTGGGGAGAGCAAAGACACCAGTCTCGGCACCGCTGGTGATAGCACGGTTGAGTTGCGAGAGGTTGGAAGCGTTCATCTCGACCTTGTACTTCTCCTCAGCGAACTGAACAAAATGGAATGTGAGCGACTACGACATTAAAAACATGCATGAGATGCGAGACATACCTTCTTGATAGCAGAGCGAGAGACACCAGTGCGGGTGTCATCCTTGTGGAACACAATGCATTCCTATGTTCAAGATGATAAGCATGGATTAGAGGTATAGTTGAATGAAGAAACGAACCTTGATGATGTCCTTCCAGGGAGGACGAGCAGATGCAGCGGCGGCGGCAGTGGCAGCGGCCTTGGTAGTAGTAGCCTTCTTGGTCTCAGCCTTGGGCTTAGCAGATGAGGCAGCAGCCTTCTTAGCAGGAGCGGCTTTCTTAGTGGTAGAGCGAGAAGACTTGGTGGAAGTCTTTGTGGCAGGAGTGGTTTCAATTGCCTCGATGGCAGGAACGTCTTGTGCGGCACCAGCAGTAGACATGTTTACTCGAAGAGAAGATGAGTAAATTAAAGGAGGAAGTGGTGGTGAGGGTATGAAAAGCAAGGAGGGGAAGAATGGCAGAAGTGGGGGAACAAACGTGGTATGGCTCTATTTATAGGGCTATCAACAATGTCCTCTGCGCGAGTCGCGTCTTCCTGAACGTCATGTGACCACTAAAAGAGTGGCTGTGTTGACTTTTTTGTTTGTTGATTCACTTCCCAAAAGAGTAATTTTACATGTCGCGTCAACGCGTTTGTCACGTGTGTTGGGTGACGCGCTCCTATTTGGGATGAGGCGATGATGTTGCCAACAACGTTTGTCTCTTGTTCGTCACCATCGATGAACAGGCATTGACGATGACGGGCCCATTGACATGCATAACGTGGGCCTGTCTGAACAATATCGCTATCTAAATCTTTATTGTTGTGTTCCCATTGTCTACCAGCAGGCATGCTATGTCTGCATCGATAAGCTGCTCAATGAACCCGTTGGCGTACTGGAAAATTTACTGACGTGCCTCGTCATTGTCTCTGTTCTGTTCATCTTGCTGGCTGTCTCTGTCATTGCTGTGGACTACGCAGCGTCGAGACAATCCTGAAAAGCTTTAGTGGTGCTGAACTAGTTTCTGCTGGTCTGGCACTGAATCAGGCTATCTGATGCTATTCTCTGAGATCAAACTTTGCTTTGGCGATAACACTCAGCTCTTCAAATAGATTGTGCGGAATTATTCCGTCTTTTTCTCATCCATCTACTGTCTTCGACTCATGACCTCTGAGGCCTCCATCCAATCAAGTAATCCTACTTCCCATCATCTGTCTCATCTCAACCCCTGATGTAGATTCTGAATTCCGACACCATCCCACCTTCGGCATATCTAACCTCAATTAAATCCCAGCTTGCAATATATCCCTGCAACATCGTCCTTGCACTTCATCCAGCATCTATCGCTGTCACACCCTGACCACGTTGAATCTCGCCAAACGGCCATTATAGTCCCTGCACCCAAACCGGTCATCCAACTCCCAAAGGGAGAACTAGCAGGCGATGACGATGACATATTACTGCTCCTAACATGTTGACAGTACTTTAACATTTCTGACTCGAGTTCTGGACACCTTATCCTGCGCACCATGTGATGCTCGATTACTTGGGTGATCATGCCTATTGTGCACAGAGAAGGAGGAGGGATGATGTCACCCCGGGGCGATGTCCGTGGTGCGTTTATTGCGTTTTCGACCCCTTTTTTTGCTATGATATCTGCTTATGATGTATTTGTGAACCTTGCATAGTGTTGACGGTGTCCCCGGATTATTTCATTAGTGATGTCTATATCTGGACCATTATCTATCAACGATCGATGAAGTGCGTATGTTCTTTGATTGCATCTTTACTTTGTTGATTAACCTTGGTTTATTTTTGACTGATAGATATCACGATTAGCTCAAGCAAACCTTAGCACAACACCTCTGAACTCAGCGTAACTGCTTGGGGTTTCCTTTCCTGCTCTCCTCTTTCTTTGTTTCCGCTTTTCCTTGTCTTCATCCACTTGCACTATCATTTTCTCTCTTTGTTCCGTTTCAGAGCCACTCTTTTCGTGCTACAATTCAACTTCCATTCTACATTCACTCAATTACCAATTGACTGCACTTTATTTCACCCTAATCTCCGCACATTACCATAACCTCTCGGACCCTGCACACTTCTGACTTCATCCGGCACCCATGGACAAACACATCCAGCACTCGCCGAAATTCCTTCATCTTACCGACCAAGGTAATACCCTTTTTTCATTTTCTAATTTTTGAAAGAGGACTTCCGGGGTCCTTGGCTGCTTGCATACCCTTCGAATTTCGCTGCCTTTTACTATACGGCCTCGAATCCAAATTCTGTCCGCGTCATACGAGGTCATACCCCACCCCCCATCATTACTTCTTTATTCTTACTTTACCCTGTCATGTACATGCCATGCGCCGTGCTTCCTTCACCCTAGCGTGGCGTGCTGCTCATGACCAATGCAATCCTTTGATGATGTCCCTTTTGTGCCGCGTTTTTATAATTTCATTGCGCGCGTGCGCTCCCTTCCCCGCCTTCATAACCAGTCGGCCGGTCCCTTACTTAGCTCATGTCCCTCCTTCCACACCCTTGCCCTCCCCTCGCTCCTCGCCCTCGACAAGTGTCAAGGGACGAAGAACCAGGGCCTAGGGACACCAATGTTTACTTAGCGCTTAGGCCTCGTTCCGAGGAATCTCGGAATGCAGATTCACCCGCTTGCTTGTTTACTTTCCTGTGTACCGCTTACTTGTGTACTGCTTTCAAGTCCTCAGTCCTTTCATTATCAAATCCATTGTCATTGGCATTGACATCGCTTGTAACGTCGACACAGCCGAAGTATAACACTTGCTCAATACTCGATGTTCGGTATTCAAGTTCTCAAGGGGTTTTGAAACATCTATCTACCGACGTTACCCATTCAATCAAAGAAGCGCTAGCGTTGGTGTGTCCGACCGCTAGCTAGCGCTATAGATGTTGAGTGTATGAATTTGCGTACTTATATGCCCGCGGCCGTGGATATAAGATCAATTTAAAACGTGCGTCGGGGAGCAGCGCCAGCGAATACGTATACTTACGAGTCGGTGGGCGACATGGAGTATGGAGTGGGGCGCCCTCGATTTTCGTGCTTCTTGTCAATGGAGTACATACCCGACGTCGCTCTGGCGCTGCTCCAAAACTTACATACCGCGCGGGTTTGGATATTGTTTTAAACATTAATTTGGAAATTCAAGAATTATCTTTTCCCAAAATTGATATTATTTTACGAAGCGCCGTGGGTCGTGCAGCATGCTCCATACGATGGAATGTTTGTTTTTAATATTGGTAAAGTGCATATTGATATTTCATTGATAACTTGAATATTAATGTGTGCAATGGAGATTGGAGCCCACTGTCCTTGTGGGCAGGTTATTTTGTAGGCCGTGTTCGTAGGCAGCTACATATTATATCGACTGCAATTCAATTATTCAAAGCAATTTCACAAGAAAAATAATAAACAACAGAACTCTACGCTCAACTTGGTATCTCAGTCTATCCAATCACATTTTTCTTCATCACCACCCACCTTCCCCGCTCACCCACATTTTCATTTTATCACCCCCACAAACCCATCAAACCCTCCCAACAACCCTAAAACTCCCATTCGTCATAACACTCGCCTTCGCATCAACAGCCGTCCACACATACCCATCCTCCATCTTCTGCTCACCACTCCCACTCCCACCCGCCACAAACACCCCATCCCCAATAACACTCCTCGTCACATCCACATTCACATAATCCTCCAACTGCACAACACGCCCAACAGGCGGACCGCGCACCTGCATCTGCCCCTCAGGGTCATTACCAGCCTCCACAGCGTCGTCGTCGACGCCTGTGAGCTTGACTTCGACGTTGATCCCCGGTGCACCGCTCGGTGCGGGGGTGCCGGGCGTGGTGGTGAAGTCTTGCAGATCGAGGGGGTGGGTGGCGAGGATAGGTCCTGTGCTGATAGTGTCCGTGAATGTGTTGACGAGGGGGATAGAAAGTGCGATGCGTGCGGGGGTGAGAAGGGCTGCGTCGATTGGGCCTAGTATTATTATGGTTATTACGGTTCATTTTGAAGATTTATAAATGATCTTACCTCCACTAACAATAACAGACCTAACAGCAGCTGCATTATCTCCCAAAGATTTGATCCTAGCGCTATCAAACACCAAACGATCCCATAAACTCTGATTAGTGACAAAGCCTTCAAGGATGCTCGCGAGCTTATTTCTCCATGCAAGGGCATAAAGCAATGTACTGCTCTTCGCGTACTGGTTGATACTCGAAACCAACGAAACGAGGTGACCAGGCTTGATAAACATAACCGTAGGCGCAGGGATAGGGTATTTACGGGTAGCCAGAGTATTCAGATCCTCAGGTTTAGCATCACCTTTATTTTGAGATCAGGAAGAAATTAGCACGATCTGAGGAATGGTGGTCGTAAATGGACTGCTTACGTTCATCAGAATGATAAAGCTCTGAGCTTGGGATATTGGCAAAGTTGCAACCTTCAAAAATGGCGGTATAAGCGATGGATCGTCCGTAGGGCGTGCTGATGGGGAACGCGGAGACCAGGGTATCCAGAGCTGAGAGAGATGCCGAGACGGGGAACAGAGCGCGGACGGCGCAGACACCTGCTGTGACGTTTTCGTGAGTGAGCTGAACGCCTTGAATTTGACCAGAGGAAGTTTGGTAGAAGCAGGTGGTGAATACATCTTCTGGTTCTGTCAAATAGAGTCGGGTTAGTGTTCCTGGTCGTAATTCATACTAAATGGACAATACGCACTTGGAAGAGTGCTGAGAATTTTTTGTGATTTGAATCCTTCCCTTTCGACATCAGCAAAGTCGAGAACTTTGATGTTGCTTGCCACGCTAGCTTTGGTTTGGGCAGATGGTTCGCCGACGACGATGATGGTATGTTGGTTTTGTTGATTTCCTGATTCGTAGATGTGCTCCAGTAGGTTTGGGAGCAGGAAAGCGTGTGTGATAATGGCGTTGGGGGTGTGGGTGTCTAAAACTCCGGAGAGCAGAGTGGAGGAGGCGAGGGTGATGGATTCAATAGAGTGCAGAGAGAGACCGAGATCTGCTACAATGAATTCTGCAAATGCAAAGTCAATAACTCGGATTCAAAGATGGTATAGGTGGATTTACCCAGAGAGTCGTTGAGAAGGAGCAAAACTTTGGATCGTTCTGCTTCGAGAGAGGTGAGTTTCAAGAGACCTGTTCCAAACGCTGCTGCGCGGTCTGACAAGTGACCATTTGTGAGCTGTAAGAGTTTAGAAGTCAGTTTAAGAAATAAAATATATCGTTGGACGAACCTTGGTCGACCACAATGTTCTTGGCGCTTCCTGTTCAGTGCGTACAAGGTCTTGGAGGATGTTGACATCTTTCCCTGGTTTAATAGGAAACTATACGGAAAGTTAAGCAATGTTTTCAATAAGGTTAAATATACTTACCCTTCCCATTAATCCAGTTCCATAGTTCCTGTAGACAGCACTTTCTGTTGGGTTACGTGCGCGTCCGACATCACTCTGACGTCCCAACAGAATTGGATGAACCAAAGGCTGTGGTTTATATAGATTATTTAAGAGAAAGACAGTAGCTGCAATTAAAGCCAGCAATATAGTCAAATCATCTGTAACCAGATAATCTGCAACGGTGAACGCCATGGTTGAGTGGTAAGAAACCTGGAGTAAGTCGAATAAGGGTAATGTGGTCAGCAAAGAGTTCGGCAAGTGAGATGCCGAGATTGATGATTGTCCAGTCGTTCATCCTGCAACTCTTCCTCTTCTTCCACCTCGTTTCTACTGCCTCTGCTCATCGTTGGCCGCGTTCTCGAAGCCTTTTTTGATTTATTACTCAATGGACTAGACATTGACAACATAATTCTTGTTATCGCACGTAAATTGGTGACTTTGACCTCTAAAATGGCCCCGCAAACGACTTGGTCGATCTCAAGCACCACATTCTTAGTCGTTCCTCTCTCTGTCGTTGCTCACGGGCCCTTTGGTCGTTGTTCATCGTCTATGACAGCCTACTAACCTTCTTGAAACATCTATCCTATCGAAACATGAACCGAAGCAAAAGTGCGTCCGTGCGCGACTTTCGAATCCCACGTGATGTTCGATGGGTGTTCCGATGCACAAAACGGACTTGCATTGGCTCACCCCCTTCTTGTCTCCCCCCAATCCCTCCGCTCCCTCTATATTCAACATATCGACATCCCCACCCTCAATACCTTTCTATTAGTACCAAATGCCTACTGCAACTAAGAAAGCTGCCCCTGCAAAGGCCTCTGCAAAGACGGCCAAGTCTCAGACTGCCACGCACCCCACTTGGGTTGATATGATCAAGGTGGGTCGACGGATCTCCTAATTTCCCTACCTTTCCACCCTCGAAATAGTGCTAAATCTGTTCCATGTCCCTTATCGCACTTAGGAATGTATCGCAAACAGACCTGAAGACGCGCGTGGTGGTGTATCGAGACCAACAATCAAGAAGGTGTGTTTGCCTTACCTACCCGCAGTCAACCCTCTTTGTTGAATCGAACTTTCTCTGACTTTGTTTGCCTCTTTTGTCGGTATCAATCCTTCTTTTGATATCTAGTTTGTCGAATCGAAATACCATATCGACCTCAATGCCGCTGCTGCCAGTCAACTGAACCGTGCCATCACAAGCGGTAGTGAGAAGGGTATTTTCCTACTCCCGAAAGGTACCGAGCTTCACTTTTATTTGACTCTCTTTTTTTCTTTGCTCGCTCGTGACTTGTACTCACTCGATGGTCTTGTAATCTTATTCAGGCCCCTCTGGAAAGGTCAAGCTCGCTGTCAAATCTCGCAAGGACGCCTCTAAAGAGGTGAGACACTCGTGTCTGCTTTGACCACGTTGTCACTCAACTGACTTGATCATCGTGCATTGCCTTTCTTGTCATTTATTTTAACATCAGAATACCAAACCTGCAATCAAGAAACCTGCCGCTGCGAAGGCTACTGCCACCAAGGCAAAGCCAGCTATTGCAAAGTCTGCTACAGCTACCGTTAAAAAGCCCAAGGCAAAGACGGACGCAACAAAGACCAAGTCGACATCCACTGCAAAGGCCGCTAAACCGGCGGTGAAGAAACCTGCTGCCAGCGCTGCTACCGCCGCAAAGAAGAAAGCACCTGCAGCGACTGCAACCAAGAAGGCTACTACGACGAAGAAGGTCGCCGCTGCTAAAAAGCCAGCGGCTACCAAGAAGACTACTACCGCCAAAAAGGGTTCAGTAAAGAAGGTTAGTTTGTCCATAATACCAGACGTCATTCTGCATATTTCTGACATCAATGGTTTGTTTGATTATGCAGGCGATTACTGGTGAGGCGAAGAAACCTGCTTCCAAGCCAAAGGCAAAGGCGGCGACCAAGGCGGCACCTAAAGCACCAGCGAAGCCCGCATCGAAGCCGAAGGCGGCGGCTAAAGCCAAACCTGCGTCCGGGAAACCCGCTTCTGGAAAGTCAGCGACCAAGTCCAAGTCGTCAACCAAAGCCAAACCTGCCTCGGGTGCTGCGGAGACGGCTTGAGGATTTCTATCGTTGCGTTTTACCATCAGGTGTTGATTATAATAAGGTTGACCGCTCGACATACTATTTTGAGCGCTCTGGCTTTACACGCATCTCCTTTTGACCAAACTTATCGCTATTCTTGATATCCATCTTTCCTCTTTTTTGTTTTCTTGCGTAATGTAAATAAGGGTTGTTTTTTTCAGATACGTAGTATAATTCGTCATTTGTTGTTCTATGATCTCGTTCGTTCGGTCTGCTTCCCCGCCTTCGATAGGATGTACTTGTAGCTGTTGAAATCTCGATAGGACTTTGAGATGGTTATGTCTGCCCTTCCTGTCCGTTGTTTGGTATTTAGTTTATTTTAGCTTTTTGTTGTCTTTGTCTTGCTCTCGTGGTTTAGCGTGTGTAATATCTGATGATAAGAAATACACGATTGACTTGAATGAAGCTCGAGATTCTGGTGGACGGTATTTGTAGCCGAATAGCAGCAGGTGATGTTTGTCCAACGCGCGACTTGATTCCTTCACGAATCATCACGATGATCCTCGCTGTACATGTACATCAACACCACCGGCGTCTGTTTCGCGCCACGCTCTCGAATTCTTTCACTTCTGGCTAGATTTATTTTAATAAATCCGTTAAAATAATATGGATTCGTCATCACGAAACCAAATTCAAGGGATAATCGATAGATTACAAACCCAAATCCCGGACTTGCAAACACTTCTCAACCTCCTCACACCGCCGCTTTCACATCTCGGCCTCTTGCCTCCTCGGTTCGCCAGTTACGTCTCTGAACAAATCCCACCAAATGGACTGGTGCTGCGCAAACATATTCCCCAGATCCAACGGATTTTGATCATTCAGGTTCTCCCCACCTGGGCTGACGTTCTCAAGACCGCCAACGCCTACGGGGTCGTAGAACAATATTTCGCACCGGACGCGTTTCACAATGCCTTATTTAATTCGGGGGAAGTTGCCATTGCGGCGTATAACACGCTGATGGCGTCGTCTACGCCGTTGAATGAGTGGGCTGTGGCGATTTTGGAGCGGTTGGTGAAAGAGTACCCTGTTGATCGTGTTTATGAGGCTGCGTTTGCGAGCGGTGGGGTGAATTTGGGTTTGGATAGGGCTGTGAGGGGTGTTGGATGGGAGGATGTGGTTAAGAATTTGTGTGTTGTTCCTGTGAGAGTTGCGAATGCGATTGCGGGGACGAGAGATGTGCCCATGTGTTTGGAGAATGGAATGTACTTTGAGAATTTTGGAAAGAGGTTGGAAGAGTTGATATATTCGTTGTCGTTGAAGGATGATCAAGGTACGACTGGAACTACTTGTTATTTTAGTTATGTGAGTCTGTTGCTGATACATCGATAGGTGCTTTAGGACCATTATCGTATCTCCTGACTAAACTGGTCAATATTGGTCTATTCCCGTCTTCTGCACCAATAGCACGATCACAGCCCTCGTTTTTTCACTCTAATCTGGCCACTATCCGTCGTCGCCTTTCATTAGATGCTACAGGACAGTTTGCATCGTACTGGAGCTCCCTGATTCCTGCCGTATCCTCTCTTATCACTCTACAATCCATCCTCACCTCTCTTTTTTCTTCCGTCTCTGACATTCAGCCTCCTCTTGACGGATCTGTACGTGTAAGAGCCCAGGTCAAGAAAGAGGCGGCGCTTCTTGATGCATTGGTTGGAAAAATAGTGCCAGGAGATGACAAGTCGAGTGTGTGGCAGATTGCCACGAGCTTGATTTTAAGTCGTGATTGGGAGGAACGTTATGCTCGAATTTTTGTGTGTTGGATATGCGGAGGTGCAAGAGGGACAAAAGTCAACTTGTGGGTTACTTTTTAATGTGTTTGTGACCAAAAACTCAAATGAATGGTTTTCGTTTCTTAGAAATGCTCTTGAATCCTTTTTGCAACTTGTACTGGATACTTGGGCATCCAACGATCATGTCAAGCACTCTTTGTTGTCAAAACAGCGATGTAAGTACTATTAAATTATTGTATAGCAACTTCAAAAGCTAATCTTCATACAGATATGACTTCTCTCCTCCTCCTTACGATATCCTATTTCCCTGCATCGTCACAGCCAATTCAACAACTTACGTCTCATCCAGCATTTCTAGGGGGCGTCTCCAAATACATCTCACACTTGGACAACGCCATACGACGTCTAGGGATGCTCACGGCTGAATATATAGCTCAACGCGCGGGCAAGAAGCTAAGCTTCGGGGACTGGGAGGCCGAGGATTACTCTGGGAAAGAGTGGATCCTTAAATTGAGAGATTTGCTGGATAAGAGAGACGTAGACGGGAGAGTTGAGGAAGTGTCTTCCGACTCTGACGATGAGGAGATTGTTGGGGATGCAGATCCAGAGGACGAAGAAAAAAATACCTCTGTTGACGAAATGGCTACCAAAAAGGTACCAGAGGACTCTGACGACGAGTCTGTGGTGGGATATGCATCATCGTCGTCTTCTTCGCGGGCTGCGTCTCCTACGCCTTCAGAGCTTGAAGAAATTGAAAAAGACCCTATGCTTAATGTCGGGAAGAAGAAGCTATCTCGGCCTGTGTATCTTGCTCAGGTTGGGGAGCTGTTGCGCGGGACGCCGTCGACGCAGATGGGGAAGAAGGTTGATGAGCCGGATGATGCGGACAGGATGGAGATGGGATTAAACTGTGCGGAGGAACTGATAAGGAAGAAGAGCCAGTATGGAACGGAGTTGGGTGAGTTGTGCTAAAAGATAAATTCGACCCGAGTATTGACCGCTCTTTTCAGATGAAAATGCGGCTAACCTCGTCTATGCCCTCCTCTCACTCAATGACAATTACGAGTTGGAAGGTTTTGTCGAGAAACGACAGGGTGCATTAAACGCCCTTGTATCTTGTGCACCTCGCAAAGCTGCTCCGTATGGCTCCTTCCTCAATCTCATAGTGACCTATATTCTGACCCTTTCTACATAGAACACTTATAGAACAGTTTTTCAAGAACCAATACTCGGCAGACCAACGATTTGTCGCTCTCAACGCCCTAGCTATAGGTGCTCGCGAACTGGCATCACTCCCTGTCCCAACTTCTATCGTTCCCGCTCACAGGATAGCATTCCCAAGCAAGATGCTTCCTGCAGACCAGCACAATCGATATATCACAGCAGACCGTCAGCTTCTTCCTCGCCTCCTTGACAACATCAGTCAAAAAGCTTTGGAAAAGGAGAGCGAGCAGGCAGAAACTACAGTCCCAGGGATTATCCGAGAGAAAAAACTAAGGATGAACTTTTCTTCCAAAAAACCTGTCGTGCAGGAGGTCAAGCAGGGCACAGAATTGAATCCGTACTCGCAGGTGTCTCCTTCGTTTACGAAGCCAAAGACACGCTTTATCGATGTCGCAGCAGAGTTCTTTATCATGCCATTCATCAATCGGTTTTGGATGTTCCTTCAATCTGAACAAAGCAGGGAGCAGAGGACGGCCCATATGGAGGGGAGGAATAGATATCATGGTGCGGGTACAGGCATGATTTTGAATTCCCTTGTTATGGCGCAGTTTTTGAGGACCATGGCTGTTATGGTTGACGCTGCCCAGAATGCGCCTGAATTTCTCGCTATCATCGCACCAGAAGCTTTGGAACTTGCTGTCACTTTGGGGACGAGGAGTGTCTCGCGGGCAGAGAAAGGCGAGGGTTCGGACGATGAAGCTGAAGATGGAGCCGAAGGGAGTAGTAACCCATTGGACGCTCATGCAAAGAAAGAGGCAGCCGTGCTTACTTCTGCTCTCGAGCTTGCTTTGGTTATTCTCAATTCGTCGCTGGAGCTTGATCAAGGCCGTACGTTGGGTCTTGAGTTTACTCCCCTTGTGCTGGGTGTGGGGGAGTGGGCAGGCAAGGTGTTTTCCAATGTTGACAAAGGGCTGAGATTCCAAGGGGGTGGAGGAGCACATGAGGCAAGGTTGAGTCGGTCAGCTGCAGGTGTGATATTGAAGATCGAGGAGCTGATGAATCGCTGGAAACGGTCTATGCTTCAAGCAGCTTAAAATCTCCAACGCTGTGTGGGTGTCCACTTGTATGTCATTTGTGTATGTTACAACATTATTATAGAGGAGAGACGAGTTTTTAACGATGCAATTTATTAGTAGTAGTACGCGCTGGCATGTGGCTTAACTCCCTCCCATGCATCATCAAGCACCTTTACCACTTCCTCTGGCAAAGGACCTTTCTCCAGGTCAACGAGATTCTTCAGTTCCCCAACACGTCAGTTTGGTTGTAACATTTGTTTGAATCTGCGCTTACCTCTTTGATATGCTTCACATTTGAGGCTCCAATGAGAACAGAGTCATTATACTCCCTCTTGAGTTGACTGTGGTGAGAGATCCAACGCAACGCGATTTCAGTCAGCGTCAAATTGTGCTTGTCGGCAACGGCTTGAATAGCCGCCAGTGCCTTGAAATAAGGCTCCTTCCAATACCTGTGGTTTCGAACAATCAGCACTGGTTCATCTTTATATGTTGAAAGAGCAAGACGAACCTGTTGCGATAAATTTGACCCTGTACCCTGTTTTTGTCGAATCGCGAGCCTTCTTCAGCAGGACCCTCGGGCGATGTATAGCGACCAGTGAAAAATCCACCAGCCACTGCGAAACGATATCACAAAGTTAAGCTAAAAACCAAGTCCCCAATTGAGTATTATCACGTACATGGATTGAACTCGTAGAAGCTAATTCCGAATTTGCGAAGGCAGGGCAAAAGCTCTGGCTCAACAGCGCGGTGAATGGCGTTGTAAATGCCTTGGTACGCCGACGGCTGGACATAACCGTTGGCCTTGCAGATGCCCACAATCTCTGCGACTTCCCATCTAGGTAAGTGAAAAATAGTTTTAGCGCTCATCTACTCTACGTAAAAGGAGGAAACTAACGCAGGATAGTTGCTGATCCCGAAACGTTTGAAATAGCCTTCATTGTATAGGTCGTTTACTGCTTTCAGTGTAACCTCGTAGGGAACGGAACGGTCGGGGGTGTGAAGGTACCACATTTCGAGGGTCCTGATACATGGATAAGAATCATCATCTCCAAACGCACAGCGCGACATCGCTCGATGCCATAACCGACAAGACCTACTTGACATTCAACGCCTTTAAGGAATTTTGCAGGTGTTTTCGCAGCCCCTATCATACAAAATAATGAGAACCTTATTTTCGTCGCACAGACAACATATCAAACTTACCTCTTCGGTGTGCGTAATCTTTTCGCCGTGCATCGGTATTGCTGCGAGCTTCGTTTCGATCTTCAGACCCTTCGATGCCAGATCAATTTTTCCCAAATACTCTTCACTGGTTCCACCTGCATATGTACGAGCGGTGTCGATCTAATTAATAGCGTCTTTCAGCACAGGTCCGAGTCTTTGCGATTCACCATGATGCACGAAGAACTTGAACGGACTACTGACCTCAGCGTGGCCATGCGATCGGAAAGCGTCCAAAATTTCCTCGACATCCTTGATATCATGCACTCGAGTGCCCTCCTTACCCACTGCACCAAATGTCATGGCACCCTGTGAAGAGAATCAATGCAAGGTAGACGGCCCATTCGAACGAAATCTGACCATGACGATGTTCAACCGACTCTTTTGAGTAGGAGCAGCCATGTCGATTGAAATGCAAAATATCGGGAGGTGATGAGAGCTATGAAGCCTACAGATGACATGTTGAGCATATTTATATGATATGAAGCCCCTAGAATAGTACTGTCGCCTAATTATAGTGTCATTCACAGGCGTAGATCGATAGCGTGTAATATTATTATAATACAAAGTATTACAAACGTTCGAATTGGCGAGTTTCGGAACACATTATCCGAGTGCTCATGACTGCACATATGTATCCAAGAAATATCCGACCCACACATCAAACGGTCAGGAAGCTGGCGTGAATGGAACAGGCTTATCTCTGCTGACTTCAGGAGACAATAAACTGTCAGTATTTCAATGACCACGGAACCTCTCGCTAACGGTTAAACGAGGTGAAAGGTACCTGAACTCGTCGCTGTCATTAAACATCGAAACAAGCTTCTACTTTTGTGCTATAATATACCCACCAACACAGCTCAAGCAAAGGGACAAACGTCCTTGTAAACCATCCACTTTAACCGCTGCATTGGTGGCGTCAGTATTTGAAAAACGATAACTGTGAGCATTGACATTCGGTCCGTAAACCATTGTTTTAGTTTACATAAATGAGTAGAAAACCAGCATCAAATAAGACAATGGAAAGCAGTCAAGGCATTGAAAGTGGATATTAGCAAGGTTTATCAATATAGTAGTTTCATCATGCCAAGAATTGCGAAAAAAAGTCCTTCAACAGGCGAGAACACAGAGAAACAAAGAGGCAATATAAATCAGCAAGAACAAGAACCAGAAGGGCCCCAGGTAAAGGTGTGCAGACAAAAGACCAGGAACATCCAGAAAGAATCATGCGCGGTTCATTTGAGATATTTGGCCACAGTAGGAGGAAGTTTCGGGATGAGTACTGGTGGCAGCTTCTTGCACAACGTACGACGGTCATGCTCTTCGATGACATCCCTATAAAACTGAACGCATTGCGCAGAGGTTAGACATGCCCGGTGACGTCCCTTCAAAACGTCGTCAATCTGTGCTTTCATCTCCTCCGAGGCTTGAAGCAGTCTGTTAAAGTGATCTGCTCTGTAGTTGCAGGAAGAAAGAACGAGATGGAAACAAAAAAGTGTTAGTAAGCTCTTAGCCACTCAGCTACTCAAAACCACCTGTCATTCTGCATTTGCGTCAAAAGATCAACCACATTTTGCACCGCTGCTTGCTGTGAAATCTGGAGATTACTCGTCACAGAGTCAAAACGGCCTTGGATTTTGTCGACAAGCGCCTGCTCGGCATTAAACCATAAAAGGCTTCCATGAATTTAGTATACAAGATGCGCACCTCGTTCAATTCATTGAGAACCTTTACAAGCGGAATTAGCAACCTTCTAATGAACATTCAAAGAAAACTTACCTCAACAATGCTTTCCATGGGATCGGGAACAGCCTTTTGATGCCCTGATCTGGCTTGTCTGGCTTTCCAATTGTGTACATCGCGAGCTATAAATGATTAGCTGCTAAAAATCCTGGTTAGGCGGCAATGGGCGTACAAGGTTTCTTAGTATCTGTTTCGCTCTCTCTCCTGGTTCGCCTGAATGAGTTCAAAGAGGAGAAGTCTTCTCTCTGGTGCACCGAATTGGAATTGGAACGACGTTGTTCTGGCTCGTCACAGCTCATACGCGATGCCTCAGAATCATGGATAGTTCTCCTGCTTGGGTGCGAATTGGTAGGCGCCCTCAAAGGGCGAGGATGTCCCCTTGCTGGCTCAAGGGCGTCGGAAAAAACGTCAGTATTATTCACCTTGCTTGGACGCATTTCCCAAACGATAGGCTCAGGTTTATCCAACATCTTTCTGTCATAAGAATCCAGAGGAGGAGGGCGTTCGACCTTGATCATGGACATAGCAATCGCCTTCCCTAGTGTTTTCTCGTCTGCTTTTGAATAGTCTGCGTGGCGCTCTTGTTTATATTCCGAAGCAGTGGTCTTGATAGGTTCTCGCTGAGGAAGTTGGTCATCGTCCATAGCCGTGGAAGTTTTAGGTTTGACATCTGGCAAGCGAACCGGGCTAAATACGGGACTATCCTTAGCCGCTGACTTCTCTGGAGATACTGGTTTTAGATGGACAGAGGAATTGGCCAAAGCAACGGAAGACTTCTTCGGAGGTGTAGTTGGCACAGGATTGGAAGCCGCAGCAGCGACGGGAAAGTCCTCAGTGTCAGTCGAGGAGCTGCATGGCTACAAGTTGAGTTCGTCAGCATGACGAAAATCGAATAGTTTCAGTAAGAAGCCATGCCTGTATCGGTACAGTAAAGTCGACATATTTATTTCCCAATATTGATTGATTGACGGGCTCGAAATCATTGAATAGACTTTCATGAGCGTCCGAGAAAAGAGGGGACAGGTTCACAACATCCATCCCTCGAGGTTCAGGCGGCGCGCGCAGGATATCTGTATCCATGTCCTCCCATGGGGCTTTCCGTGGTTTAATGTTCTTGCGCGGAAGCAAGTCAGTTTTGGCTGGGACCTGCTTCTCCGTTCGTTTTTCCGGCTTTTCCGCATGCGCGGGCTAGAAATTTAGATGGTTAGTAGATAGGCATGACAGTAGAATGCCACTCACTAACCATCATATCGTTGAGGTCAATTAAGGTGGGACCCTCATCCTCCGCAACATCCTCCCAAACGGTGGTTTCATCCACAACCGTTGTCTCTTCTACGACCTTTTTGCTAACTCGTTGCGCATCAAGAGGTTCAACCTTAGCCACCTGCTTCCCTCTTTTGGGTTTTGCTGGTGGCTGGGCCTTGGCTGGTGGCTTCTTGAGTGGAGCCTTTTTGGTTTTGGGCAACTCGTCAAAATTAACGGAAGTTTTGAGAGGTTTGTCGACTTTGACCGGCACTGTTTTGGCTTTCTTCTTGTATGTTTTCAGCGGTGCACGTTTTGAAGGAGATGATGTTGTTCGCTCCTCAAGCTCAACGTCGCTGGCTGAGAGCTCCTCGTCCTCAGAATCAACAACACGTTTTCGTTTGGCGGGCGCAGTCTTAGGTGCTATTTGCCTTGCGCGTGCTGTTGTAGATCGCGTCGTACGTTTTTTGGGAGACACGTCTGTGGACGTGTTTTGTAGACCGGGTGCCTTGTCTGGAGTCAAAATTTTCTTCGGCAGCTCTTCTTCGTCATCTGAAACTACAATGGCCCTGTTTTTGAAGCCGCGAGGGGGTGGTTTGATTGGGGCTGGCTCATCATCGTCGCTCGTGATAGAGACCGGGGAGGTCGGAAGAGGAAGAATGGATTTATACTCCGAGGTAGTGGGAGATCGGTCCTTTGTCGGGGACGTAGAGTTGTCTACAACAGGTTTGCAGGGAGATTCCACGTATTCTAAGGAAGGCGAACTCGAGGATTGAAGATGTGTTTGGGAGAAGTGCTCGATCCTTTGCTAAAATGATTTTAGTTGCATGTTAAATGGTGCAGCGAAATGTCTGACCTCACTCAAAACCTTCGAGTCTTCTTTGACAAGAGGTATGTCAAGATTGATCTCTTTCCCAGCAGTTGAGAACCTGTTATTCCCAAATCCAATTTTCTAACAATTAAAATAAAAATAAAAAAACGAGAATAAACCAAAGGGGTGCTGTTAATGCTTACCACATTCCTTTGCCTTGAAACTTTGATAAAATGGGATAAGCTTGCGACAGGGATACTGAATGAGATTGAGGTCCCGTTTTCAAGCTTTTTATCCCCGATATCAATGGGCCGCAGAAGCTCGATATTGACGAGGGCAGAGAACTTTTCGATGTTACAGCGGATTGGCTTTAGTGCCGAGAACGGAATCTCCAACGTGTCAAGAGCACCATCCTACAAGAGTTTAAAAAGTTAATGCGTAGACATGAAATCAGGGAAATATTACTGGGAGTTCGTAGTTGCCCGAAAATCCTTTATTGTCGCAATAGAACGGGGGTTCTAGTTGCATCGATTCTTCGCCGATTTGGATTTTTTGCACTTCAAAAGGTTGGGGTCTTCCAGCAAAAAAGCTACTGTGAGTTTCTTCGAGAATATAAGCTGTTACTGGGGCTGGCTCACGATAAAACGTCCATTTCCGCCAAAACGGCCACAATTTTTGTTAAAGTGACGTCCCATCGGTCTGGCGCGGATGATTCAGCTAGAGAAGTGATGCGGTCGTGCAAAGGAAATCTCTTTGGTTCAAAAACGTCTTTGATGAATGCAGATCGAGGTTCACGGCCTTTTTTCAGAGGGGGTGTCAAATATCCGAACAGCATCAAGGCTGCTTCCAGTAATAAGAAGTCTAAACCAGCAAGTCAGAGGACTCAAAGACTTGTCAATTAATCAACTGTCTTACCCCGAACTTTAGATATAATTTCACCCAAACGAGAGCTAGTGTCTGTTGTAAGTCGTTCGAGTATATTGATGGAAAAGCCTGTGCAAGTACCTTCCTATGCGCTGGCGGAGTTGGTTGGCGGTTGTCCCATTTCCCATCGTGATAGCATTGAGCAATTGGCATATCTGTTGTTGTTTAAGCTGGAAATTGCGCATATACCTTGCTCTTTTACGCACTGTCACAGCAAAACCGCGGTCAAGCACCCAAAGATCAAGCGCCGCCCCTTCTTCGACGTACAAGGGGCAGATTATTGGGTAGGCTTGATTTGCTACAGCCGCTTGTGTTTTTGCTAAAAATACACTCGTGAGCAAGTTCTTTCAAACGAATTGAAGAACATACCATCTTGTTGTTCTTCCATAAAGTCCTATGATAAATGATAAACGTAAGCGACAATAACTTTACATACCAGGTAATTTATTTACCAGAATTCCAGATATAATTGAAGCTAGAAGCCCCTGGTATATTGATGCGTTTTCTTTGTGGGAAGGCTTTGAAATGCGGTCATCATGGATATATTTCACGATGTTTAGTGCCAAGGCCAACGCATGCAGGAGGAACTTGGGATAAAAGAGGCGAAGGGTTTGTCGAAAAAGCTTTGAAAGTCTGTTGGCTGTCTGTGGTGTAATTGAGGTAGCACTCTAAGTAATTGTTGCCAGACTGTCAGAATCGTGGAGAAAATGTAGATAAACGATACAAGCCAGAAGTCCTGAGATGGTAGACAGTTCCGTCAACCCCTTTTGCAGAGCATCATCTGGCTTGGTGTTCCCGCGAACAAGCTTTTCAAGAGAGGCAAACTTGGACTTGACAAGGTCCATCTTGAGACAGAGGATCAGCAAGTTCAAGGTTGAGAGCAAGTGGAGTCAAGACAAAGTCAAGATGATAATAATTTGAATATCAACTGGGCGCGTTTCCTCATTGCGTGACACGTGATCGCGTTTTCCCATCCTTGACCTCGAATAGGGGCAAATGCAGTGCCTCTGGCATAAGCGACTAAAAATGTGAACTGAGAGAGAATATAATCTATTCAGAATTGTAAAAGCTTGAAATCCATTGCTGTAAAACGGCCGGTTAACTCCTTGCTACATATGATAGATGTAATATAATTATCGTGTGCCAGAAGCGGGCCGGGTGGCAGACTTCCTCAAAAGGGTATCCAAGTGAGCAACCATCAGTGGATCCTTGTCTCGACTTTGCGTCTGACCACCATGTCGGGTACAGTCAAGAGCCTTTCCTCAGTCATTCCATCTATCCAGGTATTTAATCGTTACTAGCATCGAAATTTGCTACTGATGCCTCTCCACCTCAGGCACCCAAAATCAAAAGGAAGCATTTGCGAAAGGTCAGTGAAGGTGGCTACATGAAGTCATCAGTATAGCTGATAAGTTCTGTCTGCAGTATTCATGGCTTCCTGATGTACTACGCCTCAAAGGAAGTGTATGTTACCCACCTTACATGAGCCATTGCGCCTTTCTTACCATCACCGACACGACCTAGATCATATCACGCATTTTAGGCCCTGTGTTGACGGTGACACTATGGGCGGGCCTAGTGTGCTATATGAATGAGAGAGGCTACTCCATCATATCAGCCAACTCCATCGTTCCCTTACTATCTGTTGTTGTAAGTACTTTCATGCTTCTTTGACCCACGTTGCCTGATTCATGTCTTTCCATCACCATTGTAGGTTGGCTTAATTTTGGTGTTTAGGTGAGTAATCTTCATTAGTACCTATGCTTCAATGCTAATTATGTTGCGCAGAAACGGGTTAGTGACAATATCACTTGCAAAGCTGTTGACATTTAAGCAATTACTACAGGACATCTTATGAACGTTACTGGGAAGGCCGCAAGGCTTTTGCGTCTTTGACAACAATTACTCGTAATATGTCCAGGATGATTTGGATAAACGCCGCTGTTCCACCTCCACCAGAGACACAGCCTGCTGACATCAAAGGGAAAACGCCTACCACCAATGTCACAGAAGCACAGCTTCGGCGGAGGAAGATCGATGCATTAAAGCTCTGTTTGTCATTTGTCTACGCGACAAAGCATTACCTGCGTGGTGAAGATGGTATGAACTACGCAGACCTGCAAAGCGTTCTACCAGCATCCTTTGTTCGACAATACGGCGGTGCAACCAGTGGATATGGATATGGAGGTACAAGACGCTCCAATACGCTTGCAAGCTCCATCAAGAATGGAGATTCCTTGGAGACTAGCAGGGACAACAGTCTATCCAGGAGTGGAAGAGAGACTCCAGAAAGTCGACCTGATGCCACTAAACGCATTCGCGTGAAACGCAGCAAGCAACAGCTCCAAGACTCCACTCCCCTTCTGGCTGACTCTCATCGCACCATCGATTTTCAGTCATACTCCGAAGAGTTGTCATTGCCCCTACCTCTTCTGTAAGCTGCCCTCTTTTTTTTTTGGTTCGGAATATTATTGCTAAGACCTGCTTTTCGTAGCATTTCTCATGAGCTGAGCCGCACAATCTTCGGATTCAGGCGAGATGGGTTCTTGGAGACAGTTGGTCCAGCAGGTCTTAACGGTATCACCCAAATGTAAGTCTAATTGCTGGTCACTATCAGGACATTTTTAAAATGCTCTCAAATTCACAGGATATCCGGTTTGGTTGAGCAACTCACTGCCATGGAACGTATTGCAAATACCCCTATACCCACGTCCTATGGAATTCATTTGAAGCAATGCGTAACACTTTACCTCTTTGCCCTTCCCACCACATTGGTTCGCGACCTTGGTTGGGCTACTATACCAGTGGTGACCGCCGTTGCCTTCACATTTATGGGGATTGAAGGGATAGCTGACGAGATCGAAATGCCATTTGGTGGGCTTTTACCATTGTCAACTTTATTTCGACAGCTAATAACAACTTGAATGAACACAGGAACTGATGACCGCGATTTACCACTTGGTGAGACTTTGGACGCATCATTTTTTTGCTCCGTGCTAATTCCTGCCCGTAGACCGCTATTGTCAAGATTTGAAGGAAGAAATATTGTAAGACCGCATCAGCTCCGTACTCATTTTGCGTACTGATTCACCCTTCAACTCAGTTATATTATTGAACGGCTGCCTGAAGGAGGCGAAGGTCGCCATGGATATGATGACGGAGAGGGTGACGATTAAAATTTGACGACTTGAACGGCTTTGATATGATTTTTTGGACATTTTGTGGGTAAACGGTTTGTCTCAGCATGGCCGCTTCATGTGAATGAAATGGTTTTATATTAAGGACGGGTGAAGTTCTATAAAATCTACTGGAATTCAGGCTGGCAGAACTCTCCAGGTCCATATGGCTATAAGACTCATTAAAAACCGTAGTGGAGGTAATACGAAGATAAAACGTACCTTGGAAGTCAAAGCCGTCAATCCTGCTGAGTTTTCGCTGGTCTGTCTGGAGCTCTGAGGACCGGGCTTGGGTTTCTCTCCCTTCTTGAGGGCGTCAAGAATCTTCTTCGTTGACTGAGGCGTCAGATCCTCCTGTAATTATATGTTAAATGAAGCCTTTCAACAACTGGACAATTACATACATAGAAGTCGTCACCAACGACCAGCATTGGTGCATTGCTGCAGGCACCTTGACATTCGACCTCAATCACTGTGAATTTTCCATCCGATGTCGTCTGACCAGGCTTGATACCACCGAGGTGCTCGCAGACGGTGTTAAGGATGTCGGTTGAGCCCTGAAGCATGCAAGGCGTGGTAGTGCAGACTTGCACAAAGTGTTGACCAATAGGCTCCCTTAAATAAATATGTTACACCATGTTATTTCGTTGTGCGTATATAAACTTTTGATTACCTGTTGAACATGGTGTAAAAGGTGGCAACTTCGTAGACGCGCATGGGGGGCATTTCAAGCAGATTTGCGACATAGTTCATGACGCTGATGCTGGTCCATCCTTTGTTTTGGCGCTGTCCGAGGTCGAGGAGGGGGATGACGGCTGCTTTCTTGTACTGGGGTGGGTAATGGGAGATGATTTCCTTCGCGCGCTTCAGGTTCTCGGGATTAAACTCGAAGGCAATCTAGAAAATTCTTTGTCAAGTTATATTATATGCAGTAGTATGCTCGAAAACGAACCTTTGGGTTGTTATAAGGAGTGTCCCTATGCTACAAAAATGATAATTATTCACAGCTTGGGAATCTGAAGCTGCTCAAGTACATACCACAAAGAGAGCATCGGACCTGCTGGCGGGAGTTGCGGAAATGAACCTCTTACGAACAATGGTTCTTGCCACTGTCGTTCTTGAGAGTCTTGAAAGCATCTTGAACAGAAGGGATGACCTGGAGAACGAGGACGACGATGAGCTCAATGGCAAGAGGTTGTTGACGAGCAAGTTCGGGATATTTGACATCACGTGATCATAGCCAATCAAGAGCAAGCGATTTCCTCCTTGCCTTCTGGTTTTTATTATTTAACTTCCAAGAATCCAAGTAACCAAGGGGCGCTTATGATGAGTATGCACATCAATTCATCTGCAATTCAATGATGTTGATGCTCAGTAGTGCTGGAGTCTGAATCGAAGGCGCGCTGCTGCACCAAGCATTACGAAGTGCCGCCAAAAATCCCTCTCAATAAATTTGATAAACATTGACCAAGCTTGCCATTGGCTTTCGCCCATTTGCTGAGTGAATATTCCAAGAAATGCTAATAAATAGTACACGAAGGACAAGCTACAAGTCCCATATTACAACACAACACCGCCTAATAACAGTACAAATATTTCGTAGAAATACAATGCTCCCAAGCGATCCCTACCATCGCATGGGCTAGTCCACATACGGCCAAGTATAATCTGTCGTTTGATCAAGTCCCTCCTTTAGAGAAATCGGACCCAACTTCGTCGGGATGGATTGGGGCACGTCTATCCATGGATATGCAACATCCAAGTGAACATCCTTGCCAACCTTCTTCCCGATTGTCTCGACGTGTTTTGCAATATCTGCCTCTATATCGACCTCGATAAGCTCGAGGTCAGGGTCTGCTGTGTTTGCGTCGATAAGACCGTCAAGTGTGATCTTGATATATTCCAGAGATGCCGTGGGTGGATGATTGGCGTTATCTGATACGCCAACAAGAGTGGAAGTAGATTCTGAATCATCGTCGGCTTTGGTTGGATGGTGGGCGTGAATACGGCTGTTGCAGAACGCGATGATCAGGTCGTGGAACATGTGAGTGTCGGAGTGCTGGAGGCAGCAGAAAAGGGTGAACGATTTGAGATTGGGCAGGAGGGGTTTGTCTAGGGGAATGGAATTATTGAGATACTTGGACTTGAACTCCTGGTTCAGGAGGGGATATAGGTTGTAATCGAAGTTGCACCATTCAGGTCGAGCGCTTGACACAAAGGATGAGCGTAGGAATCCGCTCAAACGGTGATCAAGGATTAAAGTAGTAACGCTGGGAACAGATTCCAGGATGGCGTAAAAGTCTGCCCCGATGATGCGTGCAGAATTCAACGTAAGAGTTTCGAGGAAACGACAACCAGAAAGGAAGGTCAAAAGAGGGGAATAAGTTGGACGAGGGACATGATCCGGGTCAGGATTTTCGGATTCATATCGAATCCCATAGTGTGGGGGGAAGAACAAAAAGTGGGTCAACGCAGGCGCGTCAAGTTGTGCACAAATGCTGTCTGGGCCGTCCTGCTCCCCGTCAATGCTGAGCCTCCTTAGATAGGGTAGTGTGACCTTCTCGATGCAACTTGGCTCGGATAGGTCGTCAAAGTCTGCTGCATCGAAACTGTCCACGACCAAAGCACATTCCTCAAGCATCCTGCACTGCCTAAGAATGTTGAGGAGGATGGGACGATTGCTTCCCATATGAAAGGAAAGACGTGTCAACGTTGCAGGCCAACGGAGGAGCGAACTTGTATTGGCCAAGTGTGGAGGGGCACTGTACATTGCGAGATGAATTTCTTGCAATGTCGGAAGAGAAAGCCAATGAGAAAACAATGTCAGTGCCATCTCTGCCGAGGTCGTCGACCCATAGCTGGGACTATGGCGAATGGATTTCAATTGCGGGAATACTTCAGGCTGAATGTCAATAATTGTGTGCATCATGTTGAACATATCCTGGGAGAGGCGCATCTCGAGAGAGGCACATCGGTGAGCGTTTTGCTTGATAACCAGCATCACCTCTCGAGCGAATGAAGGTTCAAACATCTCTCCAAACACGGAGTCACAGCAATAAAGGGAAAGTGATAATGGGAGGGAACCTGATCTTTGGATCCATTGCTGCAATCCTACGACGCGGAGTGGCCAATCGTTATATTCGGTCTGGCTAATGTATCGGGGCTCGTGTTCGAAAGAAATGTGCAGTTTCGACCATAAACGTGGAGCGGATAGCGCGACATCCCTCCACTTGCGGCATACGAATGTCAACATGAGTGGGCAATCCGAAATCATTGGTATGGGATTGCGATGCTGGGGAAGACAATGGAAGAATATTTCCTCCAACATATCATCTGGCAATCGGCGGATGGGAGAAAAAATTGGCGTATAAGATGAGATTCTGTCTTGTAAATCATCGCGTTGTCTCTCCAGAGCCTGCAACGTCAGATTGAGCACTTCGATTGTCCGTTTCACCTCGTCGAGTTGCTGCTGTGGTTCCACCAGAGCGCCCTTGATATCTGTAGCTATGTCTTCTGGAGGCAGGTCATTATGTGTTATATATGGAGAGAATCGAGTTTCGATTTGTTTCCAAAAATCGCCAACTAAAGGATTGACTTGTGCTACAACAACTGGAGACGCCATCTATAGTCAGGTCTAAGTATGGGGAGACGACTTTGAAGCACGTATTGGCGATACTCACCAGAAATGAAGGTTGCGACTGGGTTGATGCTAATGGTAGCTCTTAAATAGTTTAGTTGCTCAACGCTCAGCCTTCTGTATTCCCCATGTATGCAGGCTGTGTATGTAGTAGTTACTTCAGAGTCATCATCTCAGAACAATCCGCAGTGTGAGAGTCGGAGTTTACAGCTTGCCCCTATTTAGGACGACGTCGACGGGTCGATGGAGGGAACCCACAGTCATGAACTTTGTCTGATCAACTCATGCCTATGCCTCTAGAATAGACAACAGTGAGTCAATTGGCCGTCTTCAAATTAAGCAAAAGTAAGTTATTGTCCTGATCAATCTATATGCGATAATATGCCAACAACACAGGAAATCATAGCCACGCTTGACTCCGCATGTTGACCCAAATTCAGCGCTCATTTTGTGACAGCAGGTTTAAGCAGTCAAGGAAGAGCTGAATGGCTTTTTCATGACCGAAATCCCCACAGATGATTGTGGACAATAAGCCACAGCCAGCCACAGCCCGCGATAATATCCATCGATGACGAGGCATCGCTGGCACCTATCTGCCGTACTAGGACATGCGCCTGGCAAAGAAACGATCTCTGTGCTCAGACCCTGCTTTATCTCTACTATTTGACCCATATTAGAAGTCTGACGCATTCAACATACCTTGTACAAACAAATGTCGCCAGTGACTCGCAGCCGCATGCTTTCATCGAAGAATTCTCCGCGTCTGGCCACTTCCTTGCATGTACTCGCATGTATCATCAAAGGGTCCGAGAACATGATGCTCTTTTCATGTGGACCGCTAACCAGCATACAGAGGGAAATACATCCATCGATTAGCTTCCGTTTAACTCTGCTCTTCGTCGATGACAGTTTCGTGCATGCATTGACGGAATGGGCCATGATGTACATGTGTTACATCTGTTATCATCCTCGACTTCTTCGTCTATCAATGGATTTTAACAGACCTTGGCATGAACGTGCCGCTTTTGTCATCGAATTTGAGGCTTATTCTTCGTTAAGCTGATAACGCTCTCGCTGCAATATCTATTAGTTTCCGCATAGCTGGTTGCTGCAGAGATGCAATTGTGTACCTGAAGATTGTCGTGATGCATAGCGCATCGTTCAATACCACCCGCCGCTCGAGTACAAGGTATGTCCACTGTTTCATTTTGTGTTTCTTCATCATGGATGCGTAACTCATGACTTGAATTGCGTTAGTTGGTTTGTGATCAAAAGAGTAAAAAGCACGCGTTGGTATACTCCAAGACTAATGCTTGGTGTGGTACGCGCACAGGACAATCGAACGCTGGGCCCTGTTCACATCTAAGCCAAGTGCTCAAACTGTGAACGTCTTGTTATCCCTCAACTTCTTACCCATATGCTTTTATTCTTGGCTATTCACTGCCAATCATAACTGTAAACTCCAGCAGGTTATTCCACCTATAAATAGGGCTACAGAACATAGGGGTTCTGCACCCTTCTTCGAAGAGTAAATCGGTCTACAGCCTCATAGTCTCGTAACCCAGCTTCAATATGCGTTTCTTCACTGCTATTCTCCTCGCCGTCTCTTTGGTTGCTCCCACTTTGGCCAGCCCAACCATCGCTCTCCGCGAAGTTGAGCGCTACCAGGGACAGACCACCGGCAAGTACATCGTCAACTTCAAGAAGGGCGCCTCCCGCCGCAACTGGGCCAACAAGCTTAAGGTCAAGTCTACTGATGAATGGGACATCGTCAACGGTTTCGCCGGTAGGTGTTTTCTGTTTGTCTTTTTCGTCAAGATGAGCTCATATCTTGTTACAATCTGCAGCTGACCTCGACGAGGCTACCCTCAACGAGCTCCGTGCTTCTAAGGACGTCGAACTCATCGCCGAGGACGGTGTCATGGAGGCCTTCGCTACCCAGTAAGACTTTCTAATTCAAGAGTTGTTTTCTTTGCTTAAGTTCTTGTTAGAACCAATGCTCCTTGGGGTCTTCAACGTATTTCCCAGCGTGCTAGGCTCAGCAGCACCTCCACCACGTAAACTTATTCTACATAACTTTGACTGATCTACATGCTCAGACTATTTCCAGTGCCCTAACCTATACCTACAACTACGACGACAGCGCAGGACGAGGCGTTGACATCTACATTGTTGGTAAGTGCCCTATACATCCTGCATACGATTATTTCTAATAGTTTTTCATGAACAGATACTGGTATGTTTTATGCTATCGAAGCTGCTTGACTAACGCTCACCTGGTCCTTGGCGCAAGGTATCTACACAAGTCACGTACGTCTTTTTGCTTTGATGCTGCGCTGGAGCCCTATTCTGACGTTTCATACAGTCTGACTTCGGTGGCCGTGCTCGCTGGGGTGCCAGCTTCAACAACCTTGGGTAAGTAGCTCCACAACCACGCACCCGCTACATTTCCTGACCCAACCATGCAGCAACTCTGATGGCCATGGTCACGGTACCCACTGCGCGTAAGTATTTCCCGGAATTTATCACTATCTTCGCATGTACTGATACATCTTTGTTGTTCAGTGGTACTGCTGCAGGAACTCGCTACGGCGTTGCCAAGGGCGCCAACCTCATCGCCGTCAAGGTCCTCAGCGACTCTGGCTCTGGTGCCACCTCTGGTATCGTCTCTGGCTTGAACTGGGTCCTCTCCCAGGCTCGTGCCTCTGGCCGCCCATCTGTTGTCTCCATGTCCCTCGGTGGAAGCACTGCCACCACTCTCGATAACGCTGTTGCTTCTGTATGTTCTCTGACTTCAATCGCTCATTTACACATCTCCTTACATATGTGCAATAGCTCACCTCTGCTGGTATCCACGTCGTCGCCGCCGCTGGTAACTCCAACACCAACGCTGCCAACACATCCCCCGCTCGTGCTCCTTCCGCCATCACCGTCGGTGCCTCTACCATCGGCGATGTCCGCTCCTCCTTCTCCAACTACGGCGCCGTCGTCGACGTCTTCGCTCCTGGAACCGGTGTCACCTCCGCCTGGATCGGTAGCACCTCTGCTACCAACAACATCTCCGGTACCTCCATGGCCGCTCCCCACATCGCTGGCCTCGTCGCCTACCTTATTGGCAAGGACGGCAATGTTTCCCCTGCCGCTATGGAGACCAAGATCAAGAGCTTGAGCACCAAGAGCGCTCTTACCAGCATTCGTGAGTGGTTTGCCTTCTGGTACCTGTGCGTCGAACAATTTGGCTGATCTTCTACTTAGCTTCTGGAACTGTCAACAACCTCGCTTTCAACGGCATCACTGCTTAAAAACGCAATTTATTTCTAGATCTGTGTACAAATAGTGCAGTCATTCAAAATAAACAACGTTTCTTTTGGTTCGAACATTTCGAGTGGATTAAATCCAACATTTTACATGCTTGAGCACATGTTTTTATGGGTCAACTGTATCCAATATAACTTTAAGTAGATCAGGTTGGAATTTTTCTTTCGTCTTTAAATTTCTCTGATTCTCTGTTGGCATTCATTTCACTTGATTGAATTGAAGCCGTGGTTCAGGCACTCATCACACGAGCGCTTACCAGTAAGCGAGGCCTCGGGATTTTCCGTCTCCAACGTCCTTACATAGACCACCGACAGCTACCAACCGGGTGTAGTAACTGGAAGGCCAATATTTTCTTCTTTTAGAAGCTGGAATAACTTATTTTGCACAAATATCCCGCATTGTTGTTTATATGCCATGAAAAGAGAGTCATACTACTGCCTTCTTTTTTTTTTGTTCAATGAGATTATTTTTGTCTCTTTTGCATATTATATATTGATTAATAAAAGGCATATGTATACTAGCCAAAGCCATCTATTTACTTACGCTGCCTGACTTTGCATTGCGGCCTCGACATTCGTCATGGTCAATGAGCAAGGCGCGCCCGCCCCCTGTGTTGTGTCTGTGGCTACGACGCGTGACGTCATTCGTCGCCATGGTTCATTTGACCCCGCTCGACAACGCGCCGCTTAGCTATAAACCAAATAAAAGCCGTTGCTCCAATTTTACATCTTACCTCTAACGCCTTCACCACCAAGTCGAATCTATTCCATAAATTTACGAAACAATGCCAGGTAAGATGTTTGATGCCACAAAAAGAAATGTTGTCGTACTCACCTCTGTAATTTCACTCTCGTAGGAACTAAACGTGCCGCAGAAGAATCTGCTGAATCTACTTCACGCCGTGGAGCAAAAACCGCGAAGACTGAAAAGGCGGCAGCAAAGAACGGGAGCACGACTAAAGGTGCTAGCGCTAAAGTATGTCTGTTCTTATCAAAGTTCCATCTAGCTCACCTTTACTAAATAACATTCTCATTTCAGGTACCAACTGTAGCGCAATTCAAAGCCACCGCTCTACCACTTCATATGATCATCTCACATACCCCACCATCAATCAAACCATCTACAACCCCACATGATGGCGTTAAAGCTCTTGCCAAAGATCAACCTGAAGACGAAGCTGTTTTACCTCTCGGTGCCAGTCCGAGTCCTGCTGGCTCAGAGTCCAGCACAACCACAGACACCACGGGTGATGATGCTGGTCACATTGGGAGCCTCACTCTCGTACCAAGTACATTCTCCACAGGAAGCTATGGTTGGAAAGGAAGCAAACGCATTGTTGTGGAACTTTTGGGTGGCGAATGCGCTGAGGGAGGGGAGAGGGAGAAGGTACAAGTTATGTTGAGGTATGTCTCGTATTAAATATCAATTCACTGTGCAATAGCTGACCTGTGCCCATTTAGCATCAACGCCACTGTTTTGGGTAGCAAGCCTTCGAAGAGTAAGAAGGGTGAAGAAAGCAAGGACGAGGAGTCTGGCGATACACCCGAAATGACGGAATCCCAAGGTGAAGAAGCGGATGTCAGCGAAGAGGCGGTTTAGCTGCAATGTTAAGATTCTGTCAAATCTCCCCTCCCCTCATTTCAAATTTTGTCTGTTCCTCAATTCTGTCTCTTGAACGTGTAATATAAGTCCTTAGTTACTCTATACGTGCTGGTATCAAAATATGGATGTTTGCATAGATATGGGTAACAAATATAATAATACTACGAATACAGTGTCAGTGGAAAAAACACTACCGTCTCTCCCTCACATTTAACCAGACAAAGCCAATAACAGCAATCCCAAACCCAAGAATGAATCCAACCAAAATTAGGACATCTCGATAATAATTGTTCATACCAAAACCAAAAAGCTAGAAAAGTATCATTAGATTATGTGATTGTTGGCAGAAAAAAGACGTACCAATTCCATAATCAGAGCAGCCGAAATATCAACAGGAACACCCTGCAGAGTATCCTTGATCATGAGACCTGAATTCACCTCATTCACAGATAATGCTTCAAGGGTATATTTCAGTGGACAAATCCACTGCAGCCATCTGAGAACTGGGGGAATGTCGTTCAGATGGACAAAGAAGCCTGCGAATGTCATTTGATACAGTGCAGAGAGCGCTGATAGCAGAATAGCAATCCCTCCATTTTGGAACAGAGTCCCCAAGAGGAAGTTCTACAAAAGGGGAAAAGAGTCAACGACGAAAGTCTAATGAGTGGCGGAGAAGGCTACGTACGAAGAGGGTCATCGCTAAGCTGTAGAGGACGAGAATGAGCAGGAACTTGAAGAAGTTGGCGGCTTCTGGCGCAAGACCTGCCATCCAATAGGTGCTACAGAAAATCATCAAGTGTCTGTCATACAAGCCGTAGGAAGAACAGGTACTTACATGGTCGAAACAATGATAGTGGGTATGAGGCGAAGGGGTATCATATCGAAGAAGAAACGAGAGAGCAACCAAGCAGTGGGGCTAAAAACAGTATTTCAATTTCAGTTCCAGGTGGAAAGAGAGCTTAAAATCTTACCTATAATACGAACTGGCACGTTCGCGCAAAAAGAGTGGCCGGATTTCTACCATATTGTAGAGAGCGCTGAGTGATGAGAAAGCAATGAGGGCACCCTGGTAGAAATGTTAAAGGAGTAAAAGGACAAGATATAATATGACAACATACCAAGAAGAAGAGGCAACCAACACGGGATTGGAAACCAGCAATAGTGATATCTGTGTCAAAGTAAAGACCTCCACAAAACACTCCTAAAATGGCGGAGACAACTAAATGTGTGAGGAACAGCGAGCGGTCACGCTTCAGATTCTTCCACTCCCTTCCGCACAGATACTGTAGCTGTGTCAAGAACGTAGCGGAATACTGTGTCCTGCCCCTCAACTTGTTCACACCCCCTTGGAAGACGACACCTTGTCCGTTGGCATTCAAGGGCGGATATTCGATGGTTTCCGGCTTCGTTCCTGACGCCTCTCGTTCAGGAGAAGCAACATCGGTCTTCTCTGAGTGGGTTTCTTGGGCGGCATTGGGATCAGGTCCAGTCATTGTGGTGGTAAAGGAAGGTTGTGTTTGATGATTTTGGAATTGGAAGAGACTGATAGGCGGGTCATTGGCAATTTCGAGGAGGTACTCTGCTACGTTGTAACCTTGCTGACATGGAGGAACGAGTCCAGTGTTTGCGAAATGTTGCGCTGGAGTAAACCCTCCTGGGCCTGAGTATAGTGAGCGTCCATGTGTGAGGAGCATAACGAGATCGAATTTGTGGTAAAGTTGCGAGCTAGGTTGGTGGATCGAAGCGATGATTGGTGTTGGGTTGACAGGGTCATGGGCGATATCATGTAGCACATTCGCAATCCTAGCAGCGGAAACCGAGTCCAATCCAGATGTTGGCTCATCGAGCAGCAACACATCTGGATCTGCTATCAGCTCAAGTCCAATACTCACTCTCCTCATCTCTCCACCACTGATACCTCGGGCCTTGCTGCCAGTCGCGTCACCGATCCTGGAATTGCGAATGGAACTAATGCCTAGCTTGGAAAGCAGCACCTCGACACGCTGCTGCTTCTCCTGATCTGTGATGCTTTCTGGAAGCCTAAGCCTAGCAGCGAATAGAAGAGTCTCGTAAACAGTCAAAGTCGGTGGGAGTACGTCTTGCTGCGCCACGAATCCGACTCGGGGCGGCTTCGTGCTGTTCAAGTCATCCGACGGGAAGCTGACACCACCGTGTACCATGCCCATTTTTCCCTTTCCAGCTAGAATTTCGACGAGAGTGGTTTTCCCAGCGCCTGTAAAAAAATTCAGATGTCTTTCGGGAGCCAAGTAAACCATAAATTACCACTGGGTCCGAGAATGGCCATCATCTGACCTCGACGGACGCTGCCATTAACTTGATCAAGAATGAGCTTGTCCGTAGTTTCCAGGGGTGTTGCTCCACCGATTATTTTGTGTTGTATGCGAGCGAGGGGTTTCCCGCCCGTGGCAGGAATGATGTAGGACAAATTGGACCAAGCCACAGAAACCTTGGAGCGTTCATTGGAGGAAGGATCTGCTCGTCTTGCTGCACGTTGAGCCTTCAAACCCAGAAGCAACGTTAGCAGAGCAATAACGACTAAGGCTCCAATGACAGCCAATCCAGCTATGACACCTCCGCTGAGTGGTTTTGAAACGTGTTTCGAAGCCAGACTGCTGCCCGGGTCATCTGTATCGATGACCTGTTGGCTGACACATTCACCAAAGGTACAGCCGTTGAGAGGTAAACCTTGAGGACCAAACAATCCCTGGAGCGTAGTTTGCACAAAAGTGCAACTAGCAGAATTTGTCGAGGTATCAACTGCGCCACATTTGATCCCTAATGTCCCAGTGAGTCCGTTGATGGGCTTGGTTAAGTCGCTGGCGGGTACACCCCCACAAAACGTCGTATTAGCACGACAGGTGCATTGTAAGTTATGGCATTCCCAGTTTGTGCTGCCGTTACTGTCCGCGTTTAGTTCCTGTGTGCAGCTGTTGGCTTGACAATAAAATTGTTCAACTCCGTTGAAGAAGAGTTGCGCAAAGACTGTGCCATTTTCACCAAAGGTAGTTTTCCCGGGAAGGGGTGAACGAGATGGGTCAACAGTGCGCATGATGTTGAGTACTGAGTTTCCTGGATAGATGGCTTGAAGAGTTGGATTCTAACACAGGAATGAATGAAGATGTCCATCCAAAAAAAAGTGTATCCTTACCTCTACACGACAACTCATTTGTCCCGAGGCGTAAACGCGAGTCTGCGAGTTGCACACCAGGTTTGAAAGGCCACCTGACAGTCCTGGCACCGAGGACGGGTCTCCCCCACTGGAGACAGAATTAAGCCCCGAAGTACACGCATCGTTGGTCGTGCAGACATTGCATCCTGTTCCCACCCATCCGTTCTCGCAAGCACAACCTGAAGCCGTCAAATTCGAGAATGAACCAATTGGAGGAGCCAGTGATCGCTGTGTGCCCTGGAAAATCGTGCCTCCGCAGGCTGGTTGCGAACATGTACTGCCGCCAAAACCAACAGGACAGGCACAATCCGACCCGTTTAATGTTCCATAATTTTCGCAACTTTGTGCGCGGGCACCAATTGCGAATAAGAGAGATAACCAGATAGACCTGGGGAGCATAGTGCGGCTAGATAATAGTCGAGTAAAGCCTCCTCGTAAATTAATGAATTACAAGGACATAAAGGGGTATAAATGGCCCAGAGTTGACTTTTCTGAACCGCTTGTTAATGGACGGGTATAGATATGGGTGAAAGAAGTGTGGTACGATGACAGAAACCGTTAGGCAGAATACAAGGTCTGCGCATTTCTCGGCAAAGCCCTGCTAGTGGCAGTGCAAAGGATATTGCCGAGACCATATGTTTTCCTCACGTGCCGCATTTTCTTTCCCGGTTCCGTCAAGCCGTGTTGAAGACCTCATAATTTAATTCTTCACCCTCATCTTCCCCTCTCTTCGTTTTATTTCTTTAGAAATGTTCGGAAGGGTCAGTAAATTTGGTATATTTAAATACATATCGTCTAACCGCCCTGTTAGGTTTCTGAATGGTGGTCTGGTTCGAGTAAAGCTGCGCCAGCTGCAGCTGACAAATGCCCTTATGACCCAACCGACCCCAAGCAGAATCCACTAAATCCCAAGGGACTGAAGCCGTATGTATTGACTTATAGTTTATACGTTTGACGATATCTGATATCCGAGTTTAGATGTTGTGCTTGTCCAGAAACAAAACGAGCTCGAGACGATTGCTTCCTGAAGTATGATCCTTCGGAAGCGGACGGCAAGTGCAAGCAGGAACTACAGAATCATCTTGCTTGCATGCGTAGCCTTGGATTCAAGGTCTAAATGCTTTGAAAGCGGCACCTTCTTGCCTTCATCCTTCATCCGACCCCCGATTCTCATCCAGAAAGTAATGTATCATTAATTCTCAGCCACCACCACTCAGCTAGAGCTCGGATATCCTAATCATCTTAAGTGCTACTTCACTTCCAGGCACTAGAACCTATAGATTCCCTCATGTAGAGCCCATATAGTGGGTTTGGGCTTGAAGACCAATATAACCACGCGTTTTACGGTTCTTCATCCCGGATGACATCAATGACCTGCAAAGGAAACTGCGAAGTGTTCATTCTCTTCCAGCTAAGTAATGCGTGCTTCCCTATTGGAGCAATGTGTTTCACGGATTCTGTTCAATGGTTTGGAACAGCTGTCGGCTAGAGCTGTGGACGGACCTGTTCAACGCATCTTCACTTTTAGTTGGCACATTGCACCTTCGTCAAGTCGACTGCGCTGATCAAAATCCGGGACCAAACTGTCTTCGATTGGCGGATTTTATCTCCCTAGGCTATATCTCATTGAGCTCTTCATGAACCCTTCGTGGCGACGGATTCTTTAACTCTTTCTTATTATTTTTATTCGTTCTTATGAATTAATGAAGTACAGGTTATCGTCACTTTGGTTTGGGCCCTTCTCAACGACAAACTCGAGGGATTTTTCCATCACGATCGATCTACGGGACTTAAGCAATCGAAGTCCTTTTCATTCACATATCTATCAGCAGCTGTCAAGTTGCCTTACCCTTCCTCGCTGAGAGGCCACATTAGCAATCGAACACTGTGAACAACTTCGAATTCATACTGCGCATGCGTACAATTCAGATGGTCAACCCCACGTCATCTGAACGGATGCCTTCACCCATCTCTCGTCTATCATCGAACGCCTGTACTCAATGCTCGAACAAATGCGCTGTCCGTCATTTTCGCTGAAACACACCCGCTCTACCCTCATCCTGATATGTCGGGAACGACCCTGTTTAGCTACCACATCCCTGGCAACCCGACTCACACAGTAATATACGTCGGAACCAACAAACTTCGGCGCTTAATTGATACAACCCCACAAGCCAAGCTTCGCCTTTTTATCTCCGATTTTCAAGGCAAATATCATGCAACACAGGCGTATTATTGTACAGAGTCGTACAGTCGATCCAAGTCAAAATGACAACTTTCAATTTTGACGCAGGTTACTCTTTGTGACTCGACGCATTGAGAAAGATATGTGAGGAGCATACGTGTTCATTCATTGGCATGGGAAACGAGGGACAGAACATTCGGGAACGATTCTCCTTCAGGGTATGGCCCGGAGGAGTCAGAGTACCACTCGGGGTTAGCTTCCCCACTAATTGGTTATTTTTATGGTAAACATGCAACTAAATGAGAGGTCAATATTTTTTTTTTTTTACATACCCCGTGGAGACCCCCGGGCCCTCACAACAATGACAGACCTACCAACAACCGCCTGAAGCACCGCCATAGCTCGCATTTCATCCCCCCAAAAAATTTCTCCAAGAAAAAATTGCATGTTTTATTTTGCAATGGCACGTCGGCGGCTATTTTTATGGTACAAAAGAGAGGTGGGGAAGCATGGCCGTCAAACAAGAAAGTACCGAAAGCGAATCGAAATAACCTGTGTAGCATACGTATTGTAGGTTTGAAATATGTGGATATAGTTTGCGAATGGGATTAAATCAGGAATGTTGTAGGAATGAGCTGCGGTATGATAGCGATAGGCATAAAGCAAAAATAGAATGCGAAGATGGATATAGTACAAATGCATGGGGCACCTAGTTGAAATGGGCCGAAGCGACAAGAAAAAACAGACGAGAAATTTTGCAGGGGGTTGATGAAACGAACGAGAAGAACGACAGGCGGAAGACGCCCACGATATTGAGTATTTAGACTCGGGTGGTGAGTTGCGAAAACATTCGTTGACCGAAGGTGCGCAACTTTTTGAGGACTTCTAGGCACTAGGTAAGGCGAAAAAAAGAGATTCAGCGCCCGCAACCGTTAATGATGGGGGTGAAACAAACCCAAGATGCGCCGAGAATGGTGTGTTGATGGCCGTTTTGCGTAGGATTTCCAGTAGCTTGAGCAGCAGGAGCAGGAGGGTTGACCGTTGCGGGCTAAAAATGAAGCAAATGAACGTGAAAACACGGCTAGGTATCACAACTGTAATGCAAACCTGAGGTGTATCAGGCATATGACGAAAAGGTGCACTAATTCGACACTCTTCATGTTTCTGGACACGACAAAAAAAAAGAGACAAACAAGTCAACGTCTGGAATCAAAATGACAGAGAAAAAAGGGAAAAAAAAAGACGCTCACAAAGAGTCGAAGAGGTTTTTCTTCGCTGGTGAAACTAGGGTACGCAGCACGCGTCGGGTATGAGAGATTACGAGTGACCACTCGATTCCGCGAAATGGGAGAGGAGCCGCTGGACGATAGAGAGGGAGCGCTTGCAATAGCAGTTGCCGACATTAGGCCAAAAAAGGGTTCAATGGGAGTTGAGGTCAAATGAGGGAGAGTAGGTTGTAACAATGGATGGAAATGGAACGAATGTCAAAGAGAGAGCGAAGTTTTGAAGAAGAAAAAAACCACAACCACTTGTATGTGGAGGGAGGAAAGAAAGCGTAACACGAACTCCCACCAATTTAAGTTGTCGGGGATCGAAACATCGCGCCTCCCCTGTCAATCAATCAGCCCCATCACATAAATTATCCGCTCACACCCAGACTCTGGCACTTCACTCTATGCTTCATGACTTCCGTGATATCTTGAGGGGAACAGAGAGCAAAGTGATGTTGGGGATGTGCTTTCTTGAACAACGTGTTCTGGTCTTGCTTGCCTCACGCCATGGCCGAAACGCCAGTCATGACCACCTCGTAATGTCCTGCGATGATCCTTCTGCAGAACTCTTCTTTTTGGACATTCTGGACGCGTATCGCGTAAACTTGGAACGTTGCAATGGTCTTGAACCCTGTTTCATGTTATGGATCTTGAAAAGGCGTGTTCAGAATTGGAACTTCCACGATGACGTCCGGAGCTGAAAATACTGTTGGGATGACGAGTTTATAAAGGTAGCTTTGGGAAATCCGGTTAACCGCGTCTTGAAGCGACATCTACAGGAGGTTTAGTGGAACCATTGATGCACACATTTCTTGACAAACTTGACGTGGGCTTGACGTTTGCGGACTTGAGTTTCGATGTTCTGTGCTTGGATTCTTGATACCACATTGTTCACCAGCTGGTCGGAGCTTGCCTGCCTCAAAATTCGGGAGCGAGAATTTCGTATCGGAATCTTCCACATAGCCGGATTTCTTTCACTCGTTTCAACGTTGCTCGAGGACAGATAAAGAGGCCCCAGTTGATTCGATCGCCATTTATTGCCGCCTTCAGGCAACAACGCGTTGTGTTACGTCACTGTCACATCGGGTTCCGAGATGAGTCAATCCACACAAGGACCTTGTCTCCTCTACCCATGATACAATTCGCCTTTTGAGCGTAAAAAGACATCTGATGTCCCAGCGCGGTGTGATCTTCAACTCTGGTTCAAGACGAGTAGAATCGGCAGAAGAGCCAAGTGGTCCAACGACCTGAAGCCTCAAACTCCTCGCAAGAACTCTGCAAATCTGGTTGCCCTTGCTTTAGTCCTTTAGAGCTCTTCAACGTCGACACATCTACAGCAAAAAATGACTAGGGCTCTTGCAAAGGACGACAAGAAAAACCCACCTTCAAGCGCTCCAAGAAAAGTCTTGCAGAATTCTGTCATCTTCAACTTCAACGCACTTGTTACTGAGATGTCCACTGTGAATCTGTACTGTCTGTGTCTGACTGAATTCTCGTGAATGAAAAACCATCGGGAGCATGTATGTATGGCTAAGATGCCATCCCGATGGTGTCAACTCTGTGGGACATCAACGCCTCAAGAACAATGGCAGCAAAATGTAATCAACACCGCAAACAGTCGCGCTGCAGAAAGCAGAAAAAACATCAGCGTTGGCTAGAAGAACAGTACTCAAGAACATACCTGTACTCTGCTTTACCAAAGGCTTGAAGGTCCCGTCAACTCTCTGTTCTCGCAACTTGACGCTCGCAAGTGATCGAACATTGACTGACCATCGTTACCTGTGGTGTTTCCCCTACTTCAAGTCTCAACATCTTCCTCTTTGTTCATGACAATAGACGTGTTGGAACATCCTGCTCTTGTGTGCTTCAACGGTATTCCAAGGTTGGCCATTTTGCGGCGTTACTTCAAGTTGTATGCTTCAAGTTTCAGCTGAATCGTCTTCACAAAACCTGACTCATAAATTCCAGAAGCAAAGACAACTCCACAGAATTTATGAAAAGAAGAGATTTTCAAGTACGTCAAATATTGGAAGAACGAAAAAAAATCGTTGTGGAAGTTGGAAGACAAGTGCCGCGTCTGTTCCAGGCCGGCTGAACCGCACCGTGACAATGGTCGAAGACCCCAAATCCAAACCCAGCTCCGGGGAGTCCATTCAACCCCTTCCACAATGAACCTTCAGTCAATGCCAATATTTTCACCGTCTTACATCTGCTCTCAAAATTTTTTTAAACGCTCCAGAATGAAATTTCTTCGAAATGGTTACAAGAGTGCTTCAAGTCAACATCGATAACCAACGGCAAATCAACAAGACTGTTTTGCATGTCTTGCCTCAAGCACTGTTTCAATCCTATAATTCCTATAGAAGATCATGAAGATACCTTTGAAGACGTCGAGAAGGCCGAAGACAAGAGGGGCGTTTGGATTCAGAGAGTGGAGAATTTCAGTTGAACGTACGCATCGTCTGGTCACTTGTTCGTTTTGCCAAACCTTCCTCGTTCTAGCATGGTCTATAACCCCCAGATAATCAACCACAACAGCCAGTCGCCCTTGCATTCAGTGTACTATCCCCCTCGATCATAGGTTTTGGCAAAAGTCGAAGCCAATGTCACCCAAGTTTGAAGTTTCACTCTGGGAACTCTGATCGATGGGACACCTGAGCCACACCATTCATTCAACAGACTTTACAGTATTAAATCCAATCTGCCATCAGTCTGATTTGCTTTTAAGCTGACTTTTGGTGCAAAATTACGCCCCTCGTACTAAGCTTTGCGAGTTACCAGGCCCACTATTGTATTTCAGCCCAGCAGTCGGCCCCCACCCAACAATATTAGCCCACTCGTCTTGCGACCGACAAATTTCAATAAATACCTAAACCACCCCCTCGCCTTGACTATTTCCTCCTGCAAAAATCTAGGACACATTCCTAATGACGGTCGATGGTTCGAGTTGACCAATGCAGCAATGGGTTTCCTTGAAGTAAATATGGCTGGCCCCTTGCTTAAAATTCCTGAAGTCGACAGAGATAAGGACGCATCCGTTTCCTACTTCCCAATGAATTCACGCCTTCCTTCGGACATTTAAATGCGATGAAGTCATGGGCACCCGGATGTCTTCCGAAACACACCAATTTGTCTATATCATCAAGTGTCGCGCTTCCAAGCCTGTGAATGACACCATAATTAGACTACAGTCTAGGGGCTTCACATCATATAAAATGCCCAACATGACATCTCCAGGCTTCGTTCCTCTCACCACACCCCACCAGTTTACACACCAATTACCATGGCTGCCCCTACTCAAAAGAGCCCATTGAATATCGTCATGGTTAGATTTCTTTCGAATGGGACTTGTGCTTTGCATTGATTTCGTTCATAGGGTGCCATGACATTTGGCGCACCAGGCAAGGAGGGCGCTCGAGTGCATGATATCAAGGATGTCGAGGAAATTTTGGACGCTTTCCGAGCGCATGGGCACACTGAGGTCAGTAGTCCGTTTATTTTCTTCGTCCATCAGAGGCTTATGTGCTTATACATGCTTCATGGATTAGATCGACACCGCTCGTGTATATGCAAGTGGGACAAGTGAAGAGTACCTGGGACAGATCGATTTGGCATCGAAAGGATTGAAGATCGAAACGAAACTCGCACCGAGACAGGTACGAGTATATTGTTCCAACCAGAGTATAAGTCGACTCACCGCATGTGCACCCAATTTGACTGCAGGCGCCTACAGGCGAAAAGATCACGCACGACGAAGAGGTAAGCTTATCATGCTGTCCAAAGTGCCAGCGCCACATCCGAAGCGGAAATATGGTTCTCATTCGTTTCTCTCATAGGGTCTGCGAAAGCATCTGCAAAAATCATTGGATGCGTTGAACGTCAAGTAAGTCTTGTCAATTGAGGTTCTTGGGGATACTCATCCATACATTAGGACCCTCGAAATGTGGTACCTTCACGCCCCCGACCGTACCGTTCCATATGAGGTTACGCTGAAAGTAGTGAACGACCTGTACAAAGAAGGCTATTTCAAACGTTTCGGAATCAGTAACTATGCTTCGTGAGTTCTCAACTCTTTCACTCGGGGTAGATGAGCGCTAACATTGGATCTGATTACCTAGATGGGAAGTCGCAGAGATTGTAGGTATCTGCAAGGCCAATGGTTATATCCAGCCCACAGCATACCAGGGTATCTACAATGCCATTCACCGCTCTGTCGAACCAGAGCTTTTACCCTGCCTTCGCAAATTTGGAATTAGCTTCTACGAGTTCAATCCATGTACGTGATGACAGTCATTTATGACGTTTGATTTGCAGCTTAACGCTTTAACATCGTTTCGCAGTGGCTGGTGGATTTTTTACTGGTCGTTATACATCACCTGATGGTCCTGTCGAAGAAGGTTCACGATTCGATCCACGCAGGGACCAAGGTCAAAATTATCGCAACAGGTTCATCTTGCTCCTTCGACGTATAAAGCTGAGCCGGTTCTAACTGTTCGAAAACCACAGATATTGGAAGGAGCCCTATTTCAAGGCCCTGGCATCTATTCAACCCGTAGCCGAAAAGCACAATTTGACGCTAACTGAAATCGCTTTGCGTTGGATCTCTCACCACAGTCAGCTCAAGAGGGAGTACAACGATGCTGTTCTCATTGGAGCCTCGAGTTTGAAACATATCAAAGAGGTAAACACAGATCCACATGGGCGTTACAACAAAGCTAATGTGTTGGCAAAATAAAGAATCTCGTTGACCTGGAGAAAGGACCTTTGCCAGACGAAGTGGTAAAGGTGCTTGATGATGCATGGGAGGGGGTTAAGCCACATGCCAGCTCGTACTTCAGGGTGTTCCAGTAAATTTACAATATAAATACCCATACTCGCCACTATTGTAGTTACAGTATACACGAATGGAATACAGGGGAAACCCCCAACCCAACCGCGTTCGAGATTTTCTTGCTTTCGAACATTCAGTCTGTGTCAATGTGCACATTACAGCGATGAAATTTATCGTAAAAAATAGTCCCCATAAACTCACAGGCGTGTTTAAAATGGAATATAACCACACATTGATATTCTAGGAAAACATAGCAAGAACATAGAGTACCGCACAAGGGCGGTACTCGTGCATGGCGTTGCTGTCCCGAGGGAGGCGTATACCATGTTGCTCCCGGATGTGGCCACACCCGATTCTGTTGACATTTCGACTTAGTTTTCGGCGAAATCGCGAAATCGCCTATAGGTTTTGGCGTAGTCGCCTGTAGGGTTCATATTTGCGGGAGGGATTCTGAAAATTCTGAATTCCCCCGACTTTATACTATTTTCGCAAGGTTTTCGCAGTATTTCGATTTCCATGCACATCACGGTTCGAACCTGCGGCCTCCTACGCATAGCCTGGATCATGATTCCTGGCGTTTAACTGTGTGGGCTAAACTCGCCCACACAATTGTAACCATTTAGTTGCAAATAGCAGGGCATTTTTCGACGTCTTCCTTTCTTCACAATAAGTCGGATATTTCTGATATCACGCAAAGGGCAAAATTTCCGCTCAAAATGTGTATTTTTTACACTATATAAAACTGAATCGCAAGCTATACTTGAATAATGTATGTATTGCAAACGCTGGAGAGATGGTACAATGCGAGGTTGGAATAAGAATAAGGGTGGTGGATGCAAGAAATGGTAATCGATGACTAGGAATGAAGCTTGAAGTGTAGTTCAACAAAAAAAAGTCTCCCCGTCTGCTTTGGGACACATCAATGCCTTTTAACTATGGCTACGTGAAGATCCAATTGCGAGTAGCCACCACAACACGACCCCCTACAGCAGCACATTTGCGGAGTGTGTTCAAAAGGAAAGACTGGATTTCAATGGGGAAAAGGGAAATGAGTTGTGTAATGGCATCAGACGAAATAAATGACATACCTTGATCACAGAACCATAAACACCTGAATTTACCAACGCTCCAGAGGAATCCTTCACGCGACATTAAGCATGGGTCGGAAGCAATATCAATAACAAGCGCCCACCTCAACTCGATCACCCAGCACATAGGAGAAAGGACGCGAGTGCCTGGGATCTCCTTCAACAGCCTGCGAAAGAGTGGTTGTCAGTGTGAGAAGCCACAAAACATGAACAAAACAGGCTCACCCATAGCCTGACAGGTTCGCGTCTTCCAAAGGGGCCTCGAGGATGAAGAGCAGCGTCCAAGGAATACATAAAGCCTTGCTGGACAGGAAAATGTTGACAAAAGTGGGCAAATCCCTGTGTTTCAGTATTGGAAGACATATTATGACGAGGTGAGGAAAATGAGCGCGAAAAAGCTGTGGTAATTTCTGAGAAGAAAACGCGACAAAAATAAAAGAATGTACGATGGAATGGTAGAGCAGAATGAAGAAGGAAGCAAGAGGTGGGTGAAAAAGCCGTGTTTTTATCCCCCGAGCAAACAAGGTTTATGAGTGGTTGCTTGGAATTGCTCTAAATTGAGGATCCTCCGATTTGATTCCCCGCGACATTCAACCTCCAATCATGACATTCCGCTTCCCGACCAGTCGAGTCTCCCTGCTCCCGCCCCTGGATCCATAGGCTCCCTATCCTTCGTCCCAAAGTCAGGTAAATAGTCGAGTGTTTTCTAGCCCTTTATGCACCCATTTGGTCCCAGCGGAGGGTTGGCAGCAGTTGAAGAACAGTGGTTTAAAATATCCCAACATTACTGGACGCAAGGCAGGCCACGAAGGTGAAAGGATGGGATAAAGCTTGAGGCAAAGAAGGAACAGGGTGTAGGGTCAGTCAGCTGATGATTCAACTTGTGGATGTCATAATACTAACCTGCAAAACTTCGCACCCAAAATACCGATGGAGAGCAAATCATGACTCAAGAGGTCAAGGAAACGCGGTAGATGGTGATGAACCATGGCCGACATCCAACACGCCAGTCCCATACCACTACTTCCGTTACCAGCTCTGAGAACTGTGCGAAGAGGCACCTCCGTTGATGTTATCCTCCAAACGAAGACGAACTGGTGAGTTGTGGGCCTTGGAAGCTTGTCCTCCAACAGAACGGTTTTAGCCCCCCATTTCGTGGCTTTGTCGTGGCTGGTAAATTATAGACAAGACCGCAGTCAGAGCCGCGTTACGCGTGGCATCCCGACAGCTGACAGCAAATATGGCCGGACTGGAGTCACTTTGCCAAATCCCGACGGCGGGACCGTGACGGGTGTGACGCGCCCTGAGCGGGAGTCACACGATTGGGCGGGCGCTGCCGACGGTGGCACTTTGAATGTACGCGACCCCGACGCGTTGTTGTGAGTCATTGCCTTTCCTCTTCCAAATAGCACACGTTTAGATTGAACGACCATATCCTCGGCTTGTGATGAGCCCCATGATCCTGGGATCGTGTCTCAGAGGTCAACATCAAGCGAAAACCACACAGCTCTGGAAAGCTACTTCAAGGTCAAACCATAGAGAGGATCGACAGAGAGTACCACTGGCAACGCACATGTTCAAAGGAAGAGCCTTTGAAGTATTCGAAACCTGTCGATTTTTTTTTGAAGCCTGTATCTGGCAACCACGCGATTCAGCTCAGATGGCTTTGCTTCCATGGAATATGACTTACTTGGCTGCACCGACGCAAAATCTGTCAACATCGTTTGAGCCTTGAAGATGATGTTCTTCGACAAACAGCGCACAAAAACGGTGTTCAATGGCACAAATCGCTACCCTAGAACCTTTGCTTTCGCCAGAAAATCATGAGTCCTCAACTATCTGGCAATACCTGGAAGCATAAAATTAGCTTCAAATGGGGATTGTGCAGCCAAAGCATCTGTCCTTACCTGGCGTTGAGAATTTCAAGCTTCCTGTGGGATTGAATGTTGATGTGTTCCAAAATCATGTAAAGTTGTGCTGGAATGGCGCTCTGTCGTGCCTCATTGGAAATGTTGCAACAGTCCGTGCTCAGACTGACAACGAGTGGTCGTTCGTCGTTGAATGTCCTTGGCACAGCTTGACACTGGGCCTTTAGAGCCACATTGTATAGCAGGAAATATGTGTCGAATTTGCGGATCTTGGTCCTCCCCTCAGCGAGCTGGACCGCAGTGATGGTCCCGATGGTCTCCTCTCCCGAATCATGGTATCAACCTTCTCAACCAGAGGACTGGGCGATATCATCCGCGTTTAAAGGCAGTCGCACAAGAGTGCAATCTGGTTCTGTACTATGGTCCACCTGCTCCCGTCATTTGGATTTCGGTTTTGTAGTAGAAATGCAGGTGCGTGTAAGCCGTGGTTATGAAAAAAGTCGACATGATGATTTTTTGCAGGACTTGACCAAGACTTGACAGCGGAAAAAGTGCCTTTGGTGGTGATAAACGACGTCGACAATGGCAGAGAATAATCAAATTGAAATTCGAATTCAAGAAACAAGAACACCGTCAACGTGACGGAGGGAGCGCCGTAGCGGGCTTTCAATTTCTGGCTGTCACCCTTCTTCCTTCCAACAATGGCTCTACCCTTAACCATTACCAACGCTTATTTCTACGGCTGTTCATTTCATTGTGTATTTCTCTACTCAGAATTTAATCTTTGGAGTCGTCTCAGAGTTTTTGCACTGGGACATATCGACCTCAGGGCGAAATTAGACATTCTCAAAGACTAAATTCTGCTTTGCTTCACCTCAACATCGCTTTCCTCCCCTCTGGAAAGATGGCGTTCTATGTATAACTTTTCGACTTCGTAGACTGCCCAAAATTCCACTGGCAAATGTACAAGGCAACTACCTCGAACAGGCATATTGGCAGCACCCCGGTATCGATTGGCAAATTGGCAATGGAATTTCGTATGTACATACGAAGGCGTCATGAATGGCGATACGACCCCCTGCTAGGACTCTGAAAGCACTAGGACCCAAATTAATTTAACGACCTGTTCTTGAGTCTCCCCGGGCCCCATCCGAGGTTGCATCCTGCGACTATTTTACGGGAAACGGAGACCCATCCTAGACGATTGCAGCACGACTCAAACCAACCAAGGGAAGCCACTCGGAAGTAAACCCACTTTTTGCTGAATAAACATCTAGGGACCCTAGGACGTTGTTGTGTACAGCAACTTCATCCAAAGTTCCGTGAGTCAACAAGTGCTGAAAGACACATTAGCTGTGCATTCTTCATAGGTTTCACAAAACGTGTCTTCCGAAACGTACTATCGCCAGTACGCTTATATTACCATGCCCTCATTGGCATGACAAGACACCTCTAACATCATGTTGGCTCTTCGAACCTTGACAAGAAACTTATTACCGTCCAGCCACGTACGGCGCTAAACGGACACCATGTTGTTCAATCAACTCCATTGTACGTATGTCAATCTGATGTTTTAATACAGTCTAACGCTCAACGAAATATTCCCAAGCAGTGTAAATCGTGCGGGAACTTCACGAGAACCATGTGAAAGGTCGTGAGTCACTTCGCTGATATAGGCCATGGGCTACACACGTGTGGCGACCATGAGCACACATCAATCGCAGAAAATCATCGCTAATACAAGGAAGGAAATCTTCGCTATTTCAGGCTAGAAAAGCCCGACTGCAATTAAATGGGCGGGTCTTGGGCGGGGGATAACTTTGGCTAGGCAAACAGGCGTGTAAGATTGCTGTCGTTGGCCGTCGATTAGCTCACAGACGTGACTGACAGTTGCAGTCGCTACTTGATCGACACTTCCCATGGTCGTTACGAGAGCGGGATATGGGATTTGTACTGGAATGAGAAGCTTGCGACTATTCGTACTGCATTATTGACGAATCGGGTAGCACCGTATTGTCCCATTCACAAGAGGTATGCCGTCGCGGGAACAGCTGTGAACTTCAGGTGGAATCGAGGGGAGTTCGTACGAGACGGACAAGCACGGTTCTATAAGAAGGGATTGTCTGGCGATTAATCAGTTGAAGTATTTTGGGATCAACAACCAACGGCTCTCACCTGGAGGAATTTATCGACATCTTACGTCACACGACGGAAAGTGTACTAGGCGACAGACTACAGTGGAGAGCCCTGGCCTGAGGAGAAAAAATACCATGGCTTAAGAACTGATGAATAAGAAAGGTAATGCAGATGAGTGACGCATTTAGAATAAAGGGAATCGATCATACAGTAATATTGCACGCATGGATTGAATCCGTGATTGGACAATAATAAGTATGTTGTGGGTCCATGAAGGTGCTAATGATGTGCCATAGAGTGACCACGGTGCTAGTAATAAATCCTGGTCCAAATGGCGTCGGGAATTCTAACGAATGAAAAGGAGTCCTTGAGTTCTTTTAGATTGTCGACTGGATGCTCAGCGCGAGCCCTGCCCTGAGCCTCCCAAAAAAGAGAGAAGACGTAGCGCGGTCATTGAAGTTTAGCAGAAAGTCTGTATTATCCCGTCAAGAATTTTTACGAAAGTGTTGTAGAAACCATGTTGGACGATTTAACGTGGTGCCGTGGTGTGAAGGGGGAAACAGTTGAATTGTGCCCAATTTTCTTGTGTCAACGAATAGGCCATGGCACATGTACAGGATTGTGTCGTTCGGTTGGTGTCAGGATTAGTTTTTTTTTTTTTGATTATTTCAAAGGTACTAGATTTTTTTAAAGACAATGGGGGCCTGGATTCGAAGACAATGGGATGACTTGGTGGTTGTAGCCGGTGAAGAATTTCGCTCCATTATGGGAAGGTTAAGGCGAGTGGCACGCGTGCGTGACTTCATCCTCTCCTGAACTTCAAACTCTTCCAGGCTCATCACCTTCCTCACAACCAAAATATTGCACCGCTACTTTATTCCTTCAAATACCTAGAATCCATCACAATTTTCAGCTAGGAAATTAAAATTATGGCGCATCGCATTTTGTTTTTCAGAACCGGCCCAGGAACTTACCAAGTCAAATGCCCCTTGACAGTGTTCTGAATCGTCAACACCAAACCATTGTCGCTGTTTTTCATCCCCGACATGCCGCACTCACACCGATTTTCTTGCGACGATATTATCGATGCTTCCTGATAACGCGTACGGGATGGCGGGCTTGACACCAAGAGGCTGAATGGGTTGAGCAACTGGTCGGCGTTGGTCGACGAACATGTGCCATGGCCAATACAATGCAGAAGTCATACCGTGTGGGCAGGTCCATGATATAGAACAACAATCAAGAACGACGTTACTGCACGGACGAGGTCGTCCAGCTTGTGTGTGTTGAAGGCGCTTGTTAGGTCCTCTTAGGTCCAGTTAGCTACTGTAGCTACCAGTGCCGCCGCAAGAAGCGCCTGTGGGGCAAGCAACACATGCCACAATGTTCCAAGCTCATAGGCTAACTCGAAGACGATGAACGCATAGGAAAGGCGTCTGGAAGGTCTTTAGCTGCTTGGTGGGATATGTAGGAGGCTTGGGTCTCAGGTGGTCGTGTGTGGTAGTGGTTGTGGTTGCGTGCATATAATGCTCATAGGTGTCTGGCCAGACAGGTTGGAGGGTTCAATGGTGGATCTTTGTTGGAAATCGCATCCTGGCTGGATAAACGACTATATAACATGCTTTTTGGTGTCGCGTTGGGCTCAAGGAACGACGGCATCATACACCCTCTGTGCACAGCCCCCTCCACATTGGAGAGCCAACAGTAATGCTTCGACGCTCTGAGACGCAATTTGACACCAAAATGTATTCGTTATACAGACGCTGCAGCGCGCAATACGCAGGCATTTAAACTTGAACCACGCCAGAGAGCTTGAAGGCCCCCTAGGTGAGTCCGATCCACTGCCAGTCATCTTGAGGTTAAATTCCGAGTTTCTCTTTGTCGCCAGTATATTCCAAGACTTAAAATCAGGCTCTGCAGCTCAGTTTACAATTTCAGGATTCTAGTCGCCCAAGAGTCAAGCCTTGTCGTCTTCGCCAATCTGTACTTTTGCTTCGGAGTCATCTTGGGTCATCACTGTTGATGCTTTTGCTGCCTTCCGTGACTCTTGATGCCTCTTTTTCTTGAACCAAACTTACTGGGTCACTGTTGCTGCACACTGCTTGTCTTTTATCTCGTCAGAAAATCGTTTTGGGGGATAGGGAGGAAGGACAAACCGAATGACTTGTGGTTGCTTTGACGCTCATGTTTGGTCACGTGAGGACGCGCCATCCATCTCCGCCTGGCAAGATGACTCCTTTGCTCGACATAAGAAATGATGAACGGCGCGTACGAATGCCATATTTGGACAGCATAGAACTCTTTGAGTCGACAGAGAGCTTCCGTAGGATTTGTTGTGCACCAAGGCAACTAGGAACGACGGACAGCACCAGGAAGCGTCGGGAGCCAAGATATACAGAAGAGCAGGACAGAGCACCGCCAGACAATGTGCAGGAAGACAAGGAAGAATCTTAGCCCAGCTCCAAGAAGATACTATGGTGTGCTCTCTCCGGTAGATCTCTAGGTCGTGGAGGACCAGCTTGATCCAAGGTCGCCTGTATATCAGCCCCCCGTTTCACGACACCCAAGAAACAAAAACCGAAGGCAAAGGCTTACCGTCTGTCATGGGGATAAATACCTAGAAAAATCCCAAATGTTCTTCAAGATCATGTCGTCCGGAAGAAGTCGATCCCAACCACTATCCCCGTCGTGGCTGAATATCCGCTTCCATTGGTTCCCCTTCACCGAAAAATGCGTACCAAGGCATACGTTGTTCACCAACAGCGGCTTTCTTATTGCTCCCATCCCCGTCCCTCTCTCACACCTTTGACAGGAAGTGTCACCACCAATATAGACCGTGACGCTGAAGTCCTCCAATAGCGAGGCATTTCGCGGACCTGATGGTGTTCTTCAATTGGCGGGGTTTAGAAACAACCATTTATGTGACAGGGTTTCACTGCGGGAATCAAAATACCAATATTCGAACAAGGTGTTATTTAGGCCTCTTTTTTTTCGTTCGGGTTGCGAACCCTATTTGCTGGGGTATAAGTAGGGGCAATATCTTTCTTTCACTTCTTCATCCAAATTTTATTTCTTCCCTTTCATCTTCCCCTTCTTTTTTTACCCGCATCACTGTCATTTTGTTCGTATACTTACCCATACCACCGTTTTCTCTTCCTTTATTATGTCGTCTACATTGGAAGTGTCGTTCCAGGTTAACTTGAACCTGACCAGCATGATTCCGTCTACCTCACAGAACCATCGTCAACCGGTAGTCATCACGGTGCGTCCCCTGCGCTCTTCAGCACATCACTTCTTCGGAATCAGTCTGACCCTCACTTTTTTTTTCACCGTCGCTAACCTTTAATAGCCGCCAACCCCAACACCGGTTCGGTTTCGGTATGAAACGCAAGACGGCAGTGGAGAAGTAACGGTGAGCGCTCCATATGTTGATTATGCCCTATTTTCTGTCGTGCTTACAATTTTCTAAACAACCAGCCAAACCCCATTACTACCCCAATTGCAACCACGAATCATGGACTCTATACAAGGGTCGTAAAGGTGAGCAAACTATACAATCGATATCCCTTGTCCTCACTTTTTTTATCAGCCGTTCATTGTCAATGTTGCACAAAAAGGTCGCGCGGCCTGCAGAAGGCTCACGGCGAAGGCGAAGGGTCTGATTTTCGGACGCTCCGCCTAGTCCATTCCTTTCATTTTTCACCAGTCTACCATCGAAAAATGTACTTGTTCGAACAGTCTACCAGGGCATTCTGCCCGCTTCTCTTTCTTGATTGCTGTCATTATCTTGGAATTTCCTCATCGCCTGTATTATATCATTAACTACTTTTTGCACGCCATTTCTTGTCATTGTCTCAAAATGTTTACCGTCCTAGCACACATACATACATATACATACATAGAGCATTATTTCATCTACCCCTACACAGAAAAACCATAATGGCCGAAAAAATATATTTCTTGGAGTTGCTCCCTTTCTGCGAAGTCTGAACCATTCTGAATCATGATTTGTATCATTTGTCCACATCATGCCTTGTCTGAAAATTTAAATTATGGTTTGCACGGTTCCCATCGATCAATGGCACTAGGAGGCGAATTCAAATATGCAAATCCTATGGATTCACCGTCGAGTCTTAACCAATGAAGGCTCGTGCTGATGTGCACGCACCGCAAACCTTGAGCCTAAGTTGAACGCCGCTTTCCTGATGAATAGGTTTTATAATACGGTCAAAAAAGCATATTTCCCATTGTTACGAATATACACCTGTGCAAGAAACAAAGTATAGAAACGATGGCAGAGCAAAATGCAAAGCAAAGGGGTAATCAAAGTGTCGTGTATATGTCGTGAAGAAGCGTAGGCAGATCATTACAGCAAAATCAAGTCGAGCCAAATATTTATTGGGTCTTGAGTTTGGGTTCTGAGGAAACACGAGGTCAGGTTATTGTATATTCGCGTTGTTAAATAATGGACATACCCTTCTTCCAGTTGATATTCTTCAGAAGACCGAAATTGTGCGCTGTACGGGTCGTAAATAATGTCATCAAGAATAGGGCACAGACGGCACGAGCAGATTCGGGATCAAGTGGCTCAACCGTTCCTTTAAGAGAGGTAGATCCAAGTACTTGGGAGAGCACGAGATGCAATTCTGCCCAGAAGGGCTGCGCATGGGTGAGGAAAGCATAAAGTGCCGTCGTCACGGGCGCACACCACAAATCGGTGGTGGTCCATCCATAGGCTTGCAGTTCGGGAGGGGTTTGGACTGTCATTGACGTTGGATTCAAGAACGAAAATAGGTTCGTGAGGAAGAAGCCTGCATTGGCAGTGATCTAGTGATGGGATGAGGTCAGGACTATTTATATATGACCATATCAAGGTTGGTTCAGATGGCGTACCAAAGAAGTGATGAGCAGCGTCCATGGAGATGAGGCGATAAGCGGAGAGTTGCTTGTGGTGACTGAAGGTGGGATGAGGTTACAGAGGAGATATGCTCGAGTAAAGCCATCGACGACTGAGAGGGGGAATTCAAGCTGAGCAGAAGGTCCAGGGACATAAGGCAGGTTGTCTGCGATGGCTTGACCTGCTGCGTAGAGCACAGGGACGACACCAGAAAGCATAAAAGATGGGGTCAAACCCAAGAAAGGACCTGCATCAAATTGACACGTTGAATGGTGATGCAAAAAGCTGCCAGTGAGCACGAGGTTGTCTGCACGCGACAGGGCTTGTCCTCACCTGTTATCGCTTCACCGCCGTAGACGACGAGCAGCGTTGTTGCCAAATTCTTGACAAAAGAATATGGCTCGACTGGGACATCTTTCTTCAACGACTTGTGCTGGGCTATCTGCATATCCCGAATTTGACGCAACACGATACATAACCTAAGTGTTGCGACCACATCCAAAGTGCTAATGGAAGTGCCAAACCAAGTAAATGGGGCAATAGGCTGCAGAATATACCTAAAAGTTTCGATAAACGGCGAAAGCACAGACATGACGCTCTCCAAGTGAAGGGGAAGAAGGAAGGAGTGATGATCACAGAAGGATAGCCGAGAGGTCAATTAAAGGTCGGAGTTGATGATGGAGTGTTCTTTTGATATCATTACATCACATTATTTACACGATTAGGAACGGTCCCATGGTGTAACGGTTGTAATGGCCGCAAACCGGGAATGCGGGTGTTTCCTTTCAGCGAGTCAATCCATCAGCGCGCTGGTTCAAGGCTAGTCCCTCCAGAAAACTTGGTTTCTACAGTCCCTTGCGCCGTAAGGTGTAACTTGGACTTAGAATAATCTGCCCTTGACAGGCCAGGGAAGCAATTCCGCAACCTGCAGGGCTTGCCGAGTTAGTCTTAGGAGACAAGATTAGATCGTCAGTACGCGCAGTGGATCGCGACGCCCACAAACCTTTTGCTTTTTTGTTTTATATTTTTTAAAAAAAAGTAAAGGGTATATATAACAATCATTTAAAACATGGCATCGTAATTAAACAGTAACAGAGCCTGTGAGTCTGATATCGCGGATGGAAGCACCAACGAAAAAGTTGAAACGACCAGAAGGTCGAATATATGACTGGCTTGGAGTATCCCATACGCTGAAGGAAAATAACAATCAGAATTAATGTAAATTTCAACTAAGAGTCAATCTCACCTCATATCTCTCCTGCTGATTGTAAACGAAACAGGTTTGCTTTCGCCCACCTTCAAGTCCACCTCTTCAAAGCCACGAAGGACCTTGGGAGGCTCACCAGCGGCGGCAGGGTAGCCGATATATAACTGTGGCTTCTCAGTACCGTCCACATCCCCGCTGTTGCGTAGCGAGAAGGTGATCTTGTATCCATCGCCCGAGGCAGCAACTGCGAGTGATGAGTATGCGAAGGTCGTGTAGGAAAGACCAAAGCCGAATTCGAAACGGGGTACGATGTTGTTGGCTTCCATGTAGCGGTAGTCGATCAAAAGCTTTTCCTTGAAGTCAATCTGAACGATATTATCAGTACTTGACAAAGTCAACGAAGACTTGGATTTTTCAGTACCTCTGGGAAGCCGAGGCTGTTGTAGACGATTTCATTTCCGTAGGCAGCTTCATTCTGAGTTGCGGGTATTAGCAAATCGTGAGTATGATGCTAATCAAGAAAACCTTACATCCGCAATGCTGAAAGGCAATCTTCCGCTTGGGTTGTATGCACCATACATAACATCGACAGCAGCAGGTCCAGTTTGCTCGCCAGGTGCACCGGCGTAGATAACGGCAGTTACGTTGGGATGATCGGCCCAGCCGTTCATGGCGACAGGACCAACTGAGTGAACTACAACGATGGTGTTGTTGCACACGGAGGCGACGCGTTCAATCTATGTATCCAACCCAATGCCAATGAGCCGACGGACAAAAATACAATAGTAGAGGGCATGCTTACCAGACTTCCACCCTTCCACCACAAAGCCAAATCGTTTCTATCCCCCATATTACCTTCGACGACGGTGTAGAAAGCAAGTTCTCCACTCCTCCTGTGTCTATTGTTAGTGAAGTGTACATTTAAAATAAGGGGTTACATACGCGTTTACAAAAACGAACGCCATGTCCTTTCCACGAGCAGCATTTTGCCCAGCATTAAGGTCGTTCGAAAGAGAGGTCGTGATGGTGGCACTGGACCCAATGTGGGATGTCAATGCATCAATAGGTGGCACCAAGAAGTCAAGATTGTTCGATCCTGAACCCCAGCTTCAAGTTTGTTAGTGCCGTAGCATAAAAAAACACGTCCGATAGTCACTCACCCAACAGACATCGTCCCTTCATTACACTCATTCATCTCGCCGCAGTCCAACTTGGGCATCCTAGCATCCTGTCCAATAATGGCGACTGATTTCGCAACGCCTTTGACAATAGGAAGACCACGGATGGTTGTTCCCGCAGAATTGACCACTCGGTTGTTCTTCAAAAGGACCGATGATGCCATAGCAATCTCCTTTGCGAGTGCAGTATGCTCTGCGCTGCGAACGTTGACCTTGAGGTTACGAGGACCACTGCCGTCGCGCTTCTGTGCATCGAAGTTGGTCGCTGGGAAGCCCTGTTATCATGCCGCATGTTAGGAATGACGAAATATATCCAGTAATAATGGCACGTACAGAATCCTGTCCGAAGCGGTACCAGGGTGCAAGGATGCGAGAAACCATTTGGTTCAATCTCTCCACAGACACTTTTCCACTGTTGACATCTCCTTTCAACTTTCCGAATTGACCGCCACCTATGTGCAAAAGAAAAAATTATTTCACTGAAACAGAGGTAAAACAAGGATAACCTACCAACGACGATATAATCTCCAGGCTGTTCCATATCCAAACCGCCATTGGCATTGGCGTTGGCACTATCATGTGTGGCGCCCCAATCGCTGACGACATATCCTGTGATACAATATTCGCTGTTTAGGCTGCTGATCAAAACTAATACATAAAATCAAATTCGAACCTTTGAAGCCAGCCTTCTGCAACAAACCATTCGGACCAAGCAGCGCAGCATTCTGGCAAGATGACGTTCCGTTGAATCGGTTATAAGCGCACATGACCGAAGCTACATCTGCCTATTGGTGGTTGATGCGGAGATCACCAGAAACCAACAAGATTAGTATTTCCGACAGCAACCGCAACCGCAACAAGGCGAGTGGCCGTGGATTTCTTACCTCGATGCTCCGCAAAAAGGGGTAAAAGTACACCTCGTGAATGGTGCGATCGTCGATGTTAGCGCTGTAGCCATATCGCCAATGTTCTTGGGTGTTGCCCAAAAGGTGCTTGATGCAGGCTTGGACTCCAGTGCTCTGCACGCCAATGATGGTTTCGTATGCACCTTCACCGTTCAGGTAAGGGTCTGGCCCAAAACTGCAAACAGCGGGGACAAGAATCGTAAGTCCGTATCGTCAGGTTGTGGCAGTGATTAACATTACCTCTCCCAAGCTCTCCCTCCTTTAGGATTTCGCATCTGCAAATAAACACATGGTTACATCATGTGGACACAAACTTGACGTATAGTCGACGTAAAGGTAACTTACTATGTCGACAGCAGGCCCTAAGAATACACTGTAAAGAGAACTCAATCAGCATAAACTTCAAAATAGGTGTTCTAGTGCTTGCTTACTGTGCTCCCTTTCCCCTCCATTCTTCACCAAGTGCGACGCCACGGGCTCGGATGAGGCGACGACTAAAGGTGGATGCAGCATTTATACCGGTGGGGAAACCAGTGACATCCTTCACCAAGCGCAGCCCAGCAGGACCGTCTTGCAAGCAAATGGACGGTATACCGAGGCGAGGGATGGCAACAGTGTCACCAACACATCGACCTGTTCGAACGCACTTTATTAGGCGAGAAATGGTTTTGCATTTGACTGAGTACATACGGTTAGGATTAAGCTGTCCTGTTCCCCTTACGATGCCAATTTTCTCGTCCAAAGTCATTTGGTTGACTGCATTATTTGCGAGCGTGTATGCCTCATCCCATGAACCTGCAAAAATAAAAGTGAGAACATGTCAATGAAGCACCATAAGCAGACTCACGGGTCGTAAACGCGTTGCTTGAAGCAATCAGCAAGCTCGTCAGCACGAAGGTTGGGAGTAACATCGTTGGGGACGAGGAATCTACAGTGATCCTTGAGCAGTAGGGTTTATATTTGACATTGCAGGGCTAAATGCTACATAGGCGGCCGGATTAAAGTGATTGGAAATGGCGTCCTGCTAGAAGCCTCTTTCCATATGGACTCAATCAAGCAGATTCAAGCTTCTCCACAAAAGGAAGAAGTTTTTGCCAGTGACCCCGGAGTCTCGAAGCGGGAATGGGGCCGTCATATAGATGCGTCTCCAGGTGTCCCCTCGCGCCCTGTATATCAAAGCCAGGCCCAGATGGGTTCAAGAGCAACGTAGAGTCCGCGATAACCAACTTGCCTATGACAATAATCCTTGTTGCAAAAGAATGTAACGTCCAGCAACGCGTTTTGAACATGCAGTCAATAGCATCCAGGGCAAGCACAGCGCGTCGTGATCCCCTTGGAAGAATCACCAGAAAGGCTATAGTCAGCTGAAGGCTCAAGTTAAGCTTGAGTGTTCGATAACCTTGTGGACATTGATGGGAATTTTAGGCTCAAAGGAGGGTGGGCCAATCCGTGGTGGAGGAGAAATCGGCGTCTGTTGCAGTTGTGCTCCGGGTCGTGACTTCGCCCGTCCACATCCTGTGGGTTCAGGAACACAAGCGTAGAATGCATGACGCAGATTTGAAGGTCATGTTCGCATATTTATGCCCAGATGCGTGCAAAACAAAGACCGATGTGTCGAAACAATCAAAGGGAAGGCCGAAGTTATAGCGAAAGTTTCGATGTTGTGATGTAGGGTCATAAGGCCTAAGGTTTAATTGGTACAAGAAATGGAATCACAGAGTCCCTTTCGATTTTCGATTCCAAAGCATAAGCGGTATGTAATACCCTTCTCAACTTGTCTGTCTGCCTCTGAATGACCTTTGAGTGAGAAATGTGGGTCTTCACAGGGAAAGATCGCATACTCACAATGTAATAGAATGAGCACGTTGTCCTACTCAGAAAACCATCTGTATCTGTTGTTAATTCGCATATAATTTGATAGAGTCTGTTTCTTCAATATAGTAACAAGAGCATGATAAGGTGTTGTTCAAGTTCCTTCAACTTTAATTGAGGTTGAGTTGTGAGCTTCTTTCTGAGCATGACGCTGCCAAACAAAGCGCGCAACGCGTCGGACAGAAAAAGACTGTGACATCCACTTGATTCCGACGCTCATCAGTTCGTCGGCTTTAATCATTTCAACCATTAAAGTCAGCCTTCAGATACCATGCCAGACTACGAAAAACTACAAGCGAAAGCTCTACCCTTTCTCACGAAAGCTTCGCAGATATCCGGGCCTTTCATTACGACCTTTCTGCTTATTCACCTCGCTGCGCCAGTTTCTGCAAACCTAGGGGGATCATCAGCCTCCACTTCGACCATGGTGAGAGGAACAGCCCTTAATTTTAACTCTTCAATCTTATGGCTTAAAGCTTCTGGGCAGAGAATACTACCAGACGGCAATTGGTGAACCTTTACTGTTACTTGCACCACTTGGCGTGCACATGATAGCAGGTCCTCTCAGACGATACCTTTCGCCTCCTGGAAAGCCACCACGACCTTGGACCCACTTGCTAAGCCTAACGGGATACTCTAGCCTCCTTTTTTTCTTCCCAATCCACTACGGCACTCATCGGTCGTATCCCGCCTATGAAACTCCGTCCATAGATTCTGTTGGACCCTCAGAGCTCAGTTACGAGTTTGTGAAAACAGGCCTTAAAACATGGCCCATTCGCAGCTGGCTTCTGTACGGAGGCTTGATCTTAGGCGTTACTCTGCATATGGCTGATGGCATTGGTATTATTTGGAATAATTTGGTCAAACATGACCAGAGCTACAGGTCGAAGTCTCAAAGCCGTAGGACTAAGCAGGCATTAGCCCTACTTGGTGTTGCGCTACCTGTGCTCTCGGGTATTTACTTCCTATCGCAGGAGTCATTTATGACCTTCCCGAGCATGATTGCTCGCTATAAAGCTGCTTTCTTGGAGTCATATGTTTATCAGCTATAATGTAACCTATGGATATTAATACGAGGGCTAGTGGCTATTAAAAAGTGAGTATTACCCTGCGCTTTTCTATCATTTGTTTATAACGATGTTCTCATGACATTGAACGCAGATCATATAGTGCTTGCAAAGGAACAGCGGACCAGCGCGGTCCGTAAATCGATTGCTTTACAGTCTCCAGGCATTCCCTGCGTCATTTGAACGCGAAACATCGCTTCTGCAGTTTATCAAATCCGTCAATTATACATCTCGCATGGAGGATCTTAAGCGAACGTAAACCCCGTGAAAGGTATCCACGTCTATCCATAGCAGTCCATTAATTTCAAGGTCGCGCGGCAAATCGCCGGACATTCACCACCTTTTACCATCTCTGATATTTTCCCTGCAAGCATCACCGACCTGTGTTCAGCTTTCATCTATTTTATTCAGTATCATTGAACATATGGGCCTTCGCTGTGAAGACGAGGATCAGGGAACGTTTTCGTAGGTGCTGGACTGCTCTGGCTATGTTTCCCGTACATTCAATCAACGACAATGAAATGCTGCCAGAACAGCGGAAGATTCCCGGGTGACAACGCTCCTCCACCTTTATAGGGTAGCAGAAAATAAACGTTGCGGGACGGCTTCATGTCAACGATCTTACCACATGGTGGCTGATGTGGCATCCCAGCAGTATATTTGGTGGCCAGTAAGTATAAAAACATTAAGGTTAAGATACCTCACCCATCGGATTTTATCCTTGTCATAAGTATAATGGCATTCTCCACGAAGTTCTCTGCTCTTGCTGCCATCCTGGCGCTACCGTGTGTTCTGGCACAAGCGCCTCTGTACGGTCAATGTACGAGATTTCCAAACAACATCGTCGACTGGAATTGACATTATTCATGCACAGGTGGAGGAAATGGCTGGACTGGGCCAACAACCTGTGTTGCTGGGTATGTCCACTTCATGTGACGTTTATTTCATTGAAGCTTATCCGGTTTCTATAGAGCTGTCTGTAACGTGCAGAATGAATGTAAATGTATTTGTCTGAAAGTTCTGCGCATTTTGTTCAATACCTTCTGCTTTAAGGGTACAGTCAATGTGTTCCCGGAACAGCGACTACCACCACCAGGCCACCAACTTCATCTGCACCTGCACCTACCACGACATCTCCATCAGGCTCAGCAAAGGCGAACTACTGGTTCAGCTTGTGAGTAGTAATAGTACCATTACACATGCTGGAAACTTGACCTGAAACTCCGAACAGTGGTGACTCCTACACTCAAAGCGGTTTCTCGCCATCGGGTACTCTGCCCAACGATCGCAACCCCTTCGGCAACCCAGACTATCCAGGATGGACTGCCACAGGCGGTGAAAACTGGGTTGGCTACGTGACTACCAAATACAACAACTCTCTGCTCTACACTTACAACTACGCCTACGGTGGTGCCACTATTGACGCAAACCTCGTCACTCCTTACACCCCCACTGTGCTTTCTCTGACAGATCAAGTTAACCAGTTCTTGTCGACTGTTGCAAACAAGCCTGCTTCTACCCCGTGGACGAGCGCTAATGCATTGTTCTCTATTTGGATCGGTATCAATGACATTGGAAACAGCTTCTACCAGAGTGGAGACCGTGGAGCGTGAGTTTAGACTCGAGTTATTGTTGTAAATTGCCAAGTTTAACAATCATTCTAGTTTCTCTGATACTCTCCTCAATGCCGAGTTTGCTTTGGTGCAGAAGCTCGTAAGTTTACCTTTCCGTGTCTGACCATCTTTCTCAAGAAATTTCTAGTACAACGCTGGAGCCAGGAATTTTCTCTTCGTTAATGTTCCTTGCATTGATCGTTCACCTTTGGTATTCCCCCCTCTTTTTCATTTTACGCGCGTTCTAACTGACCTGTTGTCCATAGATGCTGGCACAGCCTCAATCTTCTCGCGATTTGGAGAAAAGCGTCATCAGCGGATTTAACAGCAGACTCACAGCCAAAGTCAACGCGTTCAAATCAGCAAACTCTGGTGTAAGATGCCTTTCATCTTTAGCAATGTGAAATGGTGACGCATTCTCTCGTTTTAGGTGAAGACCTGGATGTGGGACTCCAACGCCCAGTTTACTACCATCCTCAACTCTCCAGCTACATATGGCTTCAAGGATGCGACTTCTTATGGCAGCGGCTCCAACATTTTCTGGGGGTGAGTTATCTTGTTTGGCCACCGCTGTTCCCCTCTGACACCGGTTTGTTTCAATAGCAATGACTATCACCCAAGTTGTGAGTCGATACACATAATTGATATCATTGTATTTTACTGAACCTCTTTTTTTGCAGCTTACGCGCACAAGTTCTTTGGTGAACAAGTTGGAAAGACCGTCCTTTCTGGCACTATCTGGTAAGGGTAAACACGCATGTATCATCTGAACGTGTGCCTACCCAATACCGATGCTTCACACATAAAATAAAATAACATTTGTATCCGTTTCGAAACCACTGCCATTCCAAATCCTGAGTAAGATCTACTACATCTACACAGCAATTAAAAGTACACAGTTTCATGAATTGGCGTTATTAAAGAGGCGTAAGCAGAACCACCAGAGCAACCCAAAGACAAAATCTGAAAAAACAAAACCCTTGAAACTTGTTGATGTATTAGTGCTTCGATGTTCGCGATCGCATACTCATGGTTCTCATTGTCGGGACTACACGGGAGATTTAGTAAAGAGCTCGAATGAAAGAACAGGGGAATATACATACACATCATCAGTCCCCTAATGTCTTTAACACGCATATGGTCGATCGACTTTCTTAGTAGAACAACGCGCAGACAAGACCACGCTAACAGCACCACACCAAACGCGACAGGGATTAGCCAATAAAGTGGTGACAGATGGAAAGAGCCGCCGAAAACCACGTGTAGAGGAGGTGTGTAGATGATGAACATCCCGAGACCCGCGCCTGCCAATATACCTGCAAAGTTCCACTTGTTGGCAATAACACTCTTGCCGAAGGGGAACCTAAGCCGCGCTTTCACCGCGAATACCTGGTTTAAATAGCGTTAGTAAGCTACACTACGTTGCGTGTAGGTTGAAACGTACATTGAAGCACTGGCATATGAAGATCGACAAATAAACGATAGACTGTGCTTGGCCAAGAGCATCGACCTGCTCCGAAGCACCAATCGAACGACCTCGGCTGTTGATGAACGGCGGGCTTTTGGAGGTGAAGTAAATTCCAGCTGGATATCATATTTGTTACATTAAGACAGCAAAGGTCTGGGTTATTACACTTACCACCAGTGGACTGGGCATGTCGAAGGTCTGAAGGTGTAAAGCCGTTTTTGAAGAAAACGAGGAAATAAGCGACGAGGCTAACATGGAAAGTGTTAGTACCCACTTCACACTGAATATATAGATGAAGCCATGACTTACCACGCAATCATTTCTATCATCCCAGCCTCTAGATAGGCATAACTCAACAACTTTCCATCAACTAGTGTCTCGTTATCTGTTGGCTCGAGGACATCTTCCCAGAAGGACCGCTTGAAAGGAGTCTTCAATTTTGACAGCCAAAGAGCAAGTTTGCTTGGGCGAATGGATTCCATCGTTTCGGGATCCCGGCCAAGCGTTACAGATCGCTTCAAAGCTCGTCGTTTTAACGCCCGAATGGACCGTTCGTTGACTACAGCACGCGTTCATTAGCAATGAACGCTAGAGAATGCCTTTCACTAAAGGGCTCACCAGGCTTCCTAGGTTTGAGACGCATGAGACCATCAGCCGTTTCTGGTTGATCCCATGCGAAGGAGAGCTACGTTACGGTGTTAATATTGGCACAGGGCATGAGCCATAACCGCCACTTACTGCCACACATAGTTCGAAGCCAAGGTCTGAAGGTCCTATTAGATTTATCTCTTAATACACATAGGAAAGAAATACTCGCCAATTACAAGAATCAAGATTGCTGACAAGGGTAGAGGAATAGGGACGACAACATCTGAAAGGGTATTCATAAGCACGCAACGTGGAAGTCGACCTTGTTAATACCACGTACATAGAAGCTGGGGGAAAACCTCTGGTGTACTGTGAGTAAGAGTGTATTGGATGGAGCGCTTGAGGTTGACAAAGATTTGGCGCCCTTCAGCCACACCCTCTGAACAGCCTGGTTAGATCGTGCATTAAATTATACGACGCTTCGTTTACTCACTAACGGTCGAAGCAAAGTTGTCATCTATGTGATCATCATGACCATTAGCTAGATAGCTCCAGAGAGTACAAATGTTGATACTTACCCAGTAGAATCATGTTGGCTGCTTCTTTGGATACGTCTGAGCCAGAAATATTCATTGCAATACCGAGGTCAGCCTAAATGGAATAACTGTCAGACAATGGTTTACGAGTCCGGAAGTTCAATGTACCTTCTTCAAAGCTGGCGAGTCGTTCACGCCGTCACCAGTGACTCCAACAATGTGTCCAAGGGCCTGAGCACGTTTGACTGTAACCCAATAAATTGAGAATCCAGATGTCAATAGTTGCACAATTACCACTTACCAATTTCGAGCTTGTGTTTCGGGGACGTTCGGGCAAAAACAATTTCATCTTTGCTGAAAACTGTTGGACTTATGAGCAAAGTGTTCTAACAAAGGCATAAATACTGACTTTGATCCCATTGCCACCCTTGAAGGCTATCAATGTCGTCACCGTGCACCACAACAGCACTGACTTCATCTTCGTAAATATCCTCAATTGGTCGACCTGTCTTTCGAGAGAGTGTTTCTCTCGTGTCGCCGAGAATAAGATTAATCTTTCGTGCGATGGCTTCAGCAGTCTTCGGGTGATCACCTAAAAGTTCAATGGACGGTCAATTCACGTCCTACAAACCAGCAGAATTAAAAAGACGACAAACCAGTAACCATCATAACCTTTATGCCTGCCAGACGTAGAGTACCGATGGCCTCGCGGACACCGTGTTTAGGAGGGTCTTCCAAGGATACAAGGCCAACGAAACAGTAGTTCACGATGGGATACTGGTCATCCGTTTTCGAGAATGGGTAGTGTTCAGGGTATTCATCGCCAGGAAGCAAGTTTTGAGCACATGCAATGACTCGATGGCCCCTTGAAGCCATGTACTGAAAGCTGCATCAGCAGGGCATCTCGCATGCATTTCGAACTACTCACATCGTAGGCTTCATCATATTGCTGTCTAAAGTCGTCGGTGATGGGCAGAATTTCTCCATCCTTCAGATAGGTAGAGCATTTTGCCAGAATACGCTCCGGAGCGCCCTTCAAGTACGATGTCAATACACCATTTTCATGCGCTTTTTTCAGCTTTATAAATTGTAAGTAATGAGAGGGTAAAAGAACACTTCATTGGCTCACAATCACAAGGGCCCATTTATTGGTGGAATTGAAGGGAACCTCGAATACTTTTGGGCACGACCGGACGAACTCTTCGTATCCTGTTTTGATGTATCGGCCAGCAAACCTTGTCAGTCCAGTCTCAGTGGCATCTCCAAGTATTTCGCGTTGCTCAAAAGGCACATCTGTTCTGTCAAATTTGACGCGGGAATTGAGAGCAGCAATGTCGACGATTTCTCGCATACCGGAAGCTTCGAGGCTGAAGTTTTGTGTCGTCCTGTCGTCATTATTGGACTAGAAGAAATCATTGGAAGGGCATATTGATCCGTCCGCAACTAGAACATACCTGGAACGCTGTGTACATTTTTTCACCGCTCCACAGGTTCGTTACCTGATGTAAGTATGATTTTAGTCCAGTAGAATGAAGTGAAGTTAGAACACTTGCCGTCATTTGATTCCTTGTCAGTGTACCGGTCTTATCAGTTGCAAGGAGTGTCAGCTAAGAAAAGTCATCGGTCAGATGGAAAATAGAATATTGAGCAAGTTTTGGGCGTACAGATCCTAAAGATGGATTGATCTCGTTCAGAACGGAATAGATAGCTTCGCGAGAGAAGGACGTACCTAGAGTCTCAACACCTTGCAAATCTTTCACCAAAACATTTTGTTTTGCCATTCTCTTGGCCGCAATCGACAGCAAAAGAGTGACTACCGAGGGCAGACCTTCTGGCACGAAAGCGACAAGGATAGAAACAGCAAAAGTGACGGTTTGTGCCGCCTTTCCTTTGTACACTGTACTAATTCCGACTGCAAAGAAGACCACGGCAAAAAGTATGGCAATACACGAGACGATGACCACAAATCGCCCAATTTCGACGGCAAGAGGGCTCTCGTTACCGCTTTCTCCACCTGTGAGACTCGCTATCTGACCGATAAAGGTATGGTCACCAGTCCTAACAACAACTGGTAATGGCGATGAGAGAGATCCAAGTCAATAGCGTCTTGAGACTTACTTCCCCAAGCCTCTCCATTGACAATCAACGTCGAGTTGAAGGCCTATGACGAGCATTGCAATTATTTAGTCACCCAAAAACTGGTAAAAATTTACATCAATGACGCACCAAATTTTCTGCCTCAACAGCTCGCAGTTTAGAGCCGTGTGGTGCAGCAAATCGTTCCTGAGGCTCAGATTCACCAGTCAAACTGCTGTTGTCGACCTTCAAATCTGTAGATGAGAACAGGACTAGATCCGCCGGCGTCTTGTCACCACTTCGCTAAAACCACGCAGTCAATTCTAGGAGGACGTAAAAAATAGAGGATAGCATACCAAAAGCACAATGTCGCCTTTCACTAGATCTGCGGCAGGGATCGTCGAGATCGTCCCGTCCCTTATTACACGGCAGGAAGGCGGGATCATTGCCAGAAAAGAAGCCAGGATCGCCTCCGACTTTTGAATCTGATAGAAGTCGATCGACGCGTTAATGAACGCAACTAAGATCAGAATACCGCCAAGGTAGGTATTTTGAAAGTTGGCCTGATGAGCAAGAAGTGAGCTCCTATAGGGACAGATCTGTCTGCAATCCCAAAGATCTTACGTGAAAATCGATCCCTAAAAGAACGTATTCCAATACACCGGCGACCATCAAAAGGATGTTGAACATGGTGAACAGGCGATCCAGGAACTACACGGAAAGCATCAGTTGAACATTATCAGTGGAGGTCGTAGTAAAAGAATCACCTTTCTGATTGCACTCTTCTTCTTTGGAGGGGTCAGGACATTAGGTCCGTTTGTAGCTAAACGTATCTTCGCCTCAGCAGTTGATAGACCGAATGAATGTGCTGGATCTTTGGTATTGAAATCAGTCTTGAGCTCTGAGAGAAGGTTTTCAAAGGATAAGGTGTGCTCGTGGATATCGACTTGGCGGGTTTCTTCCGCGGGCGGCCTGTTGGCCTCCAGATGCTCGTATCCAGCTGCAGCCAGATCCTTGTCTTCCTGTGTGATCGTCCTTTTCATTTCCACGCCTTTGGGACGAGATGCCCCAGCAATGCGATCTTCCCGAGCATGATTGCCTTCTTGAGGTGGCAGAATCACAGCTCGATTCAAAGGGCCTTGAGCGTCTTCCTGCGGTGCCCTGTCAGGTGCAGAGGTCTTTTCGCCGTCCATGATATGATGAGAAGGAAAGAGGGGGAACCAATGTTAGAATAAATGAGCAATGAGCGATTTAAAAGTTCCTGGCTTACATGTTATCTCTGTCCTCCCGAAGATCTTGGAGGAATCATGATTGTGGCACCACCAATGCTCCAAACTTACGGTCGGAATATCCCTGAATTCAATATGACAAAAGGCAGAATGTGAAATGGGTTTGAAAGATAACGAACGGCCAAAAACCCTCAGACTGAAAGAGTTGTCGCCACATCCAACTCTGCGTGAATGGGCGAGTTATTTTTGCCTTGTCTCCATTTGGGCAGAGAGAATACGTCGGGAGGCGAGAATAACGGTCGTTCTGGAACCGCCCCCTGGGAGTAGACCGAGGACAAAATGCATTTATAACCCTCAGGTGGGAGGAAGGATGCCGTCTAGCCAGCAGTTCTCGGGCCTCGACGACAGTAGTTCACCATGAGAATGGCCATAAAATGTACACCGGACAACCAACCCGTCCATAGGCACCAGGGTAGACGGTCAATTGATTTCTACCTGAATTATGGCCGACCTATTGGAGAAAATCTTTAAATGGCTTGCACAGAGGGTCAAACGCGGACATGAGGTGCTCCCGAGGTTCTCGTGATTGGGTCATTTACACATTTCCCCTCGAGTGTTCACCTACTGTCGACTTTGGGGTAGACTGTCAATTTCCATGCGTCGCAGAACCGCAAGTATGTGTAGCGAGACAAAGTGTCCGAATGATGTAGACAGCTGGTGGGTGTTCCCATGCGCTATAATCGCCATTGCCTGCAAGAAGTTGGATAATAGGTTATTTGTGTTCAGAAAAGAACATATCAAGCGAGTGAGCACATACGAGATAAGGTTAGGTGTTTGCATATGCATGCGTCATGTTATCAGCGTTATCTTTCTACTCCAACCTTACAAGACGTCGAATACCCAGGGAGTCAAGGGCAAGGTAATCAGAACATAGTTTCTTGACGTGACGTCCCTATCTGGTGTGCTGCGCATACAGGTCAAGCTCTTGAATGAAAACTGGCACAAAAAATGTATTGAGGCCTGGGGCAATGGAAGTGAATTGTGTTTCGAGAATTTAATGTTCATGTCAAGGGGCACTCTTCTCTTTGACCCTTCAAATGAACTTCAAGGTGCCAGGTTATGGTCATGGGTCAGGTCATAATGCGGAGGTTGAACACTTTCAAGCGCCGCTATCGGCAACCACGGGCCATCATCCCGAACTCCAAAGTTTCTTCTCTTGATATGTCTGCATGTATGATGCTCGAAGAAGACGCATTTTTGCGCCAGAAACGCATTTAAAATGCTATGATTTCCTCGTCATATTAAACATATACTCTACAGATCCATTGCCTCAGGTCTGCTGAATCAGGATTATAAAGACCAACATTCGCGGCCGACAGTATTCTCAATTGCAACGCAACTTGAATTCGCTTGCACCCCATGTCCTAGTGGAAAATCTTGTGATGAAACACACCCATTGCTGACAGTGCATAAAACCAACACACTTTGTTATCGGCCTCCCTTTAGACATACAGACCGTTGCAGCTATGTCGCAAATCTCAGGACAGGCGTTACAACGAGTCACAGTGCGTTATGACACCACCTGACGGCATTCAACGCTTCCTCGGCATTGTGACGCGTTGCATCAAATCAAGGCAACCGTCACAACGCCAGCCTAACGGCCCCAAACGATCAGACAAAGTATTTTGGCTTTATCTCATCGAAAAATGGTGATACATGCATGAAACTAATACAGTTACAAAGGTTAGAATGCCTGTATATAGGTGTGCTAAATGTAAATGTATAAATCTTTGAGAACGATGAGTAAATGGAGAAAGATCAAATCACGGTCAAGATCTGGATATTGAACAAAAGAAATGTGTATCAAGACGGACGGGGTTGAGTAAAGTATGCCAAAACATATTTATACAGAGTGCAGATAGACGTGAAATGATGCAGCTATACATGAGAAGACATAGAAATCCACCGGACAGAAAGAGCACTGGTGTCACTACCATACCTGTAACCTCAGTCAAAAGTCAGGCAACCTGGGCGAAGCCCAAGCGGGCCAACATCCACTCATATAATGACTGAAAAAAAAAAACATTAGATATTTAATCAAATAAGATGAAGATGAAACATTACAACTTTCACTAATGAGGTCCTTGATGGGCAGAGCGAGTGCTACGCCGGGTTGGTGCAGCAACTTGACGAGTACGAGAAGTGGTGCGCGAGGTGCCACGGCCGCCACGGCTGCCTGAAGTTGCTGTATTAGGAGGCCCACCAGAGGCGGTGGCAGCGGGAGCAGTGGTTTCGGTTTCCGATGCCTCAGGAACAAGAGGAGGGATTCTGGGGATTTGATCAGTGTCATCAGCTCTAGCACGGCCCCGAGAACCACTGCAACCAGTGGTTCGGGTTGGAGCTGGGGTTGAGGAAACATTGGGAGCGAAAAATATTGGAGAGGATGGCGGAGATAAAGCAGAGAAGGACGGAACAGGATCATGGATAGACGCAGGAAGAACACTGGAGGACTAATATACATTAGAAAGTTAGTAGAGATTATGGTAGTAAATTATTTATGGCTTACCAAATCATCTTCGAGCTCATCGTCCTGCTGCTCTAAGTCACCTGCATATTCGGGATTGTTGCAGTAGCTAATATCACCCCAATGGACACGCAGCTCTTCCTCCAATGGCTCATCGTCGTTACCAAGCCTAGCTGCAGCATTTAGCTGCGGCTCCTCGAGATCATCATCGCCTTCGAAAGCCTCATCAATTCCACTTTTATCACCGTCCAACAAATCACCGCCTGTGTTCTTCTCCCAAGAAAATACCTCAGTGTTATACCACTGCAGAAGGCTAACGAACCGAGGGTTTTCGGTGCTCAGGCCTACGGTAATAATTTCTTTGTAGTTGCAAAATAGTTCGTAGTAGTGAATCCCTGAGACATCGCCAACCCCTTCCAACGTTTTGTCGGGTGAATGTAAGAAAATTGCCTGAATAAACAATAATGATCATGATTAGTACTTTGAGTGTAAATTGTAAATTGTAAATTGACAACGTACAAGGATAGCGGCCAATGCTATAGCGCCAGGCGTCACGGTCTTGAGGCCCCAAAGAAAGCCCGAGGCAGATGGACTGGGCTTTCCACCGAGCGATTTAGGACCATAGGCGATAGAGCGAATAATCTAGCAATGTGAAGCAATGAGCGGTAATAAATCACAAGAGATTGAGATGACCGTGACGTACCAATGGAAGATGCAATGCTTTGAATATAAGAACCGGAATTCTTTTCCCATCAGGATAGAGGAGTGGACAGTATTTTGAGAACCGTGTGGCGCTTGGATCGAAGTAGAGCCTGTTGCGAAATTCATCCAGAGTTGATCGGTCGAAATCGCAAGTGTAATACAAGGGATTAGGGGAATATGTATCGGTCTGGAATATTTTTGCTGCTGTCTGATTGCGTAGTTGATAAACAACTATGCGTCGATATGTTCCATGGGCCTTTGTGAACTGAAAAATACAAAGAAGAAACTCAGTCCTTATTGAAAATACCAAAAGAGTAAGTTACCTACCCGTTGGCAAAATGACGACGAGAATTCAAGCTCTTCATGAAGGTCAACAGGTACCTCATCATAGAGCTCGGCAATAAGACAGTCAAGTGACATTTCATCAGTAGCCCATCTGTCGGGATGATCAGCAGCAGCATCAACAGGGCACGGCACCATGAATGCTTCGTGAGGGACAAATGGCTCATTCATGAGGAAAAACTTGCGGGCTATTCTTCCGATCTTCTCCGTCATTGAAAGTACCTTTGCGCTAGGCTGAACTTGTGGTGCCTCGTCCAAGGGCGCTGCAGGTGTCGTAGCTTGCTTTTCCATTTTGTCAAGGGCCTCCTGTAGCTTGAAAACCTTGACAGCAAGGTGTTGGTTTTCAATGTGCAGCCTTGACAGTGTGAGTTGGGCAGTACGAAGAGCCTGAATAAATAATAAGCATTATTAGATAACGGTCTCAGAACTGATAATAAAGAATGCAGAATACCTCTCGAAGCTCATCTTCATTGGCCGTTGCCCTAATCGGAATATTGATGTCTTGTGATTGCGACGATTGACTGAGAACCGGCTCCTGAGGTGGTTCAGAAATGTCTTGATTAGAGCGTGTCTGAGAGGTAGTGGTGGGAGAGGTTGCACGAGAAGGACGGGTGGAGCGGGAGGTTCCAGTACGGCCGCGAGAGGTTGTTGTCGAGCGAGATGGACGAGAAACTTGTGAGCTACTACGGCCACGGGTTCCGCGAGTGCCACGACCACGGTTGGAACTAGAGTTAGTAGGCATGATGGGCAAAAGTTGTTGGTTCACGAGCAAAATTGGTATGGTTTATATAGATAGAATAAAAGCATTATATTAGCTCTTGAATGCGAAGCATGAGATCAGTATCTAGAGTATCAAAAACAATAAAATTATCAGGAATATCAAAGGCAGGAAGAATGACCACACCACGTATAATAGAATTAATCCAGATAAGTTGTGCTCCGCCCCTGCGTAAGCGTATAAATCGAAGATCTTGATCTTTTTTCTCAGTATCGCCATCACCATATTCGCGCTCATAGACCCAGATCAAAGCCAAAAGATGTCGGATTTCACCTTGGTCTTGTACACTGAAAAGGAACTGGAGTTGCGCAAATGTTGGTTCATCACCAATCTGCGCCAGAACACAGTCAAAGCGCTGACTATGGTAGTGCTGAGGAGAACATCGTAAAAAATTGGTTTCGGCCATCCAATTGACCTTTGATTCATATTGAATCTTCAGAAAGCGATATTCGGCAATCTAAAGAGAAATATTATTAGAATAATATTTGGATATGAGAGGGTCAAATACCATTGAACGTGGGGTAATGCGACTCGCAACATTTGTCCTATCCTCACCCAGTCCCTGAGCTAGAAAGTCGACAACATGTTTATAGAAATTCCGGAAAGCCTCGTTGTTGTTTTTACGTGAGTTTTCAATCTCACTGATTGAAACGGGACGCTGGCCTGAACCAAGGTAAATTCTGCCCTGGGTTATTGGTGCATTTTGAGCTTTGCGCTTCAGTTTCTTCCGCATACCACCCTCTTTGTGAAGAGAAGTGACATCATCGACGTCAGTTCCAGTCTCGTGGTTGTCGGAAAGCTCCACTGCATCCTCAAGGAGTTTTTGCTGCTCCCTTTCGTCGTGCAGCTCTAAAAGAGACCGTATATAAACAGCCACATGACACCAGTGATCAGCTCGAAGAAGCTAACATCATTTTAATAAGAGTCGATATGATATTATCATATATAAATCACTTACCTGCTCCTCAAAATCACGGAAATTCGTACGCCACTGATAGGAATTCTTCAAACCACTATGCATGCTTTCGTTATACTTTGTATTGTAGTTTCGGGTGACGCCTTTTGCCATGATGTCATCGAATGCGTGATGGTATGTGTGGTTTTTGGGAAAATTCCAACTCTTGACTCTTACTTCAGTCTCGTCACTATCCGAATCATCGTCAATATCTCCCACATCACCCAGTGCCGTATCCCACACAATATCTCGGTATTTCTGTTGCACAAACTGTTTGAGCTTGCATTACAAAATCTCTGAGTTAAAAGCGACTATACCTGGAGCGCCCTTGTAAACTGAACTTCCCAACTTCGGCCTTCTGAAATCGTCTCTGTTGTATGAAGATCCATTGAGAGATACATATCGAGCATGAGATAGCAGCGAACAGCGATAAGTAAGTGATATCCGGACTCGTCGTATTCAGCATCCTTGGTCAAGTGATTGTGCGTAATAAAAGGTGCAATCTGTGTTATCTCAACATTAATATGAATTTATGATATTAAATATAATAAAGAAGACAAGACCTTCATGATATGCTCGAGTTTGGTTGCATCCGAAAAGGCGACTGTTGCGATTTCATCGAAGTGATTTAATCCACGCCACCGAGGCAAAGCCGCAGCTCTATAAATAGTGTATAAGAGAGGAAAAATTGGTGACGAACAGATTATCACGCACTGATCATTCACAGATTGCAGTGTACGTTTCCCGAGAGCAGTCACATGTTTCTTAATGAGTGACCACAGATGCTTTCCTCCCAAACCACTCGAAAAGGCATGCATTCGATCCCAGGAGAGTGCTTTAAATGGGTCCGAGAATGGTACATCCCAAAAAGCATTCTAAAATGATTACTAGTCAGTTGGGAATTATAGTATCATTATTGAGATGTTTCGTACATGAATGCCTCGCAAGCTTTGATTTTTAAGGTTAGCTTCCAAGCCCTCAGCAACGATGAGCTTTGTTTGCTCCAAATCTCGGAGAGGCGCAACAACATCTGGATTTCCCTGATCATCACGATGTATCAGGCAGATCGGGCAGGGAAATAATCCCTTAAGGCCACGAATAAGGGCCATAACACACCTAGTTGTTTATTGTCTATGAATGAATGGATTGATATAAGATATTAAATGTTGACGTACTGTTCCTCATAGTCGGCGCAGAGAATAACAATAAACGGGAACAGGAGTCGCTCAATGCTGTCACCACATTCAAGCCAGTGCCCAAACTTCATGCTTATAGCTTTTAGCAGCACCCGGAATGAATCGTGCCAGATGACACGTTTAAAATTCACCCATTCGGGTTTGTCCTTATGCTCGGCATCATCCTTTACCTGCAGTAATCTTGTCAAAAAATTATAGAAATATGTACGCATAGAACTCACGTTGACGAGAGGAAGCAGACCAACAACACGGCCCCCACCAAGACCTTTTCCATTTCGGATCTCTGATGGTAGATTGGCTAAGCGCGCAATGATGGGGTAACCCTTTTGACCACCAAACGTTGAAAGTCGTGTTTGATCAGCATAGATAATAAACCCCAGGGGTTTTCCTCGAGGATCTGGGAGCTCTGACTATCAAACAAATAAACGATCAATGAGAGAAGATACAAATATCAAAAAGTACGCACCTGAACTAACCAGAATCTCTCTGCTGTCCATGGCTCATGGATAAAGCGTACAAATTCGGATCCATTCCATTTTGACAATACACACGCGTCCCACACAAACTTATCTGCCAAAATGGGATTTTTTATAAGATCAACGGCCCAAAGCCAGAGATCGCAATGCCAAAAACTGCTGCTGAGCTCGTACTCCTTATAAACGTATATCATTTCCTGCTTTTTAAACTAATAAATAATATTAGATAGATTTGAAAAATTACTTATACACAGTGATCACCTCTGTGACGAAATGGGAGGCAGCTTCCCAGGTCTCCCGAAGGTGTCGATGACTAGTGATATTAAACGAGTCCTGACCACTTTTGACCCGTTCAAAGAGCTGGATCATCGCATCGATCTGATCCTGGGTGAGTGCTGATTTCAGGGCAATTTCCGCAAACTCGAAATCAGTACGAGACTTGAAAGGTGAATATGGATCAGCAAAAACATGAGGCTGAGGCGACGGGCGGGCTTGATAGTCATCAAAATCTACGACCGTGGTTGGTAACTGACTGCGAGGGTGATACTGAGTCCGAATGCTGTCTTTTTTCCACTGGATCTCGCCTAATATTATATTCAAATTTCCACCTTAGCTTTCATCACCATCATACTAAAGTATGTAGGACATTGACAACTTACCAATATACGGAATTGATGGCTGTGGAACGTGTGTTGGGGTATCTTGATGTTCTACAATAGGTGCAATAGGTGCTACAGGTGCGAGAGGTGCCTTGGGGGCTTAAATTCAAGTTAGATATGGTAATCAAACATGATTGTCGTACAGCGGCTTTCAAAATACCTTGAGATGTGGGAAGAAAAGTAGGCCGTTGTCCCTCAAGTCGCTTAGCAATATGGGGCTTGTCCCAAGCTTTAACTCGTGGCTGAGGTGGTGGCTTGGAGCGTGGTGGTCCTGCAGATTGGGCGATTGGATATAGGATAATAGGTCAGTGGTGTAATCAGTGTGTGATCAAGCAGAGATGAATGGACATTCTACTTACTTGTTGGATCAGGAACGGGATGGCGCAGGCGGTACTCAGCCTCTCGTTTTCTTTCCTCAGTTTTCCGCTGACAGGCACGCAGGTGGCTACGAAGGCCTTGAAGACTTTTACACGTTAAACCACAGTCGGGGCAATTGTTTATTGGGACTTGGGAATTGGTTGGTATATTGGCCATAATGAGAGTAAGAATAGCAATAAAGGTGTTAAGAAATATACAAAAAATAAAGTTATACAAAAGAGAGGCGTTATAGGGAGGAGGTGGAGGTTGGTAGAGGTCGTTGTTCACCCAACTACGATGGTTTGCATCAGCCATGTGTTGGGACGGCGTGAGAACGGTTCCGCTAATCGGCAAAACCCGTTCCAACGGTTCGGCAGAATTGCCAACGGTGCATAACGGCGGTCAACGGCACGCCGGAAATTTCGGCCCGTTGTAACGCCTGTGAGAAATTTGCGACATATTTGTGGAACACCTTAAGCTTTAAAGCTTAATATGAGGATCCTCCTTGGCGCAAATCCACGGATTGGGTCGTCGACATAAATAAGTAATAGCCCAGAGCTATTGTGCTGCTGACTATCTACGCATTGTCTACGCAGTAATGTGATGCCTATCAATAGCTTGGTGGGAAATCGGGAGTCTTCAATGATTCAACGCAGCCTGAGAACTTGAATCCGACCTCTCTTCACAAGTCTGCACTGCTCGGGACCCCTTAATAGTATTTTTCAGTAAGTAGCAAACAGCTTATCCCATAAATGTCACAATGAAATACCAGACTATGTGTGCGAAGGATGTCCGGCCTGCAGTTCACATTAAATAGGCGCCGGTCGCTCCTCGGAGGAACAGCAAGGATGACTACAGACTGAGGGTAAATTAATCGTTTGAAAGGATATATATAACTACTTGTCTGAACTTCTGGACACGAGGGAGTCTAAGAGACATAGAATTCAATTTTTCTACAGGCTTACAGCTCCCTATCATTTATCTCGAACGGCGTCAAGCACATTGATAAGGAGCCCGCCCCCTGATACGGTCAAGTGATTTCGCTGGGGCACCCCAAAATTTAACCCAAAAGTCTGCATAATGAAGCTACGGCCGAGGTCATTTTTTCAGCCCTTTGCCTCGTGGCGTTTGACTGGTGTTAGGCATTCCGGATCCTTACCCGTTGCACAACTGTGTCCCTTTCAAACCCCAAAAATAAGACATGAAGTAAGAAAAATGTATGAAAGTTCATTGAAATATATTACAGCCGAATGCAAAACGATAGGCCAAAATTCCTGAGTTACATACAGAGGCGGACTTCTAAATTCTGCATAAGCGAGAGTTGTAGAGGGGCTCCAGAGCCTCAGAAGCAGTGATGGGCATACATTTATATTGAAATATGCCGTACAATTCCTCTGGTAGGCCTAAAATTTGCGACTCCGCTGTCAATCAGCTCTATGTGTAAATGTGCGGGTTTGGCCTATCGTTTTGCATTCGGCTGTAAGTCCTGTGAAAGTCGGGTATTTTTACCACTTCCTTCTCTCGTTTAAGCGTCAGTTCGAGGTTGTCTAGCGTTGTGGAATTTGATTTTGAAATTGAAAATGGTTGTAGATCCGTCGAACCTGAATGAGCGTGGGGTAGGCCGAAAATGGCAGTGTTTTGATTGGATCGCAATGTCATGGATGTTGTCATCATTATCAGGTTCCAACCTTCTTGACCTTATTTACCATGTACATTTTCTTGTTCTCAAGCCCGCTAAATTTTTACGATCATATTGCCGTGTAAAAGTTCCAATATTAGCGGAATGAAGGCTCTCCACCACGCTCAGCGGTTTCTTAAAGCCCTTTGGCCTGTCGAACAACCCGCAACTCTTCATCCCCCGCTCGAGGAGGGTCCATCCACCCCCACTAACACATTAGAAGAGGGTTATCCTAAAGGCAAACTTCGTCGCACGAAATACACCGCTCCCTCAAGTGGTGTCTTTAATCACTCTTCACGGTCACGCACACTCTCGAGAGCAAGGTATATGGCATCAACGGCAAGCAAGACCTCGGCGCATGACGAGGAGACTGCTGGCACCTCAAGCCCCACTAGTACAACGGCTCCAAGATCAGAAAGTCCATGGCAAGATTTAGTTGCCTCTCCAACAAATGCGCGTTCGAGAGAAGAGTTCACAGAGAAGGCACATCCAGAGAAGGTGGAAACTCAGGGGGCACAGTCAGTCTCTCAAAGTCAAACCAAACACAAGTCATCGCGCGCTAGAAAGATGAAGAAGGTGCTTTCACATCTAAAAAAGCATGGTCCTTCCTTGGTGTTGGCGAACACAGGAAGTGTTGCTCGTGATCATCTGGCGTCTGAGCGCACCTTCCTCGCGTATGTACGCACAAGCTTAGCACTCGCTAGTATGGGAGTTGCCCTGGTCCAGCTCTTCACCATAGCGGAATTGACGTCAAGAGGCTCACCTATCCCCTCCGATACCCGACGTGTGCAGCGCTTCGCCAGGCCACTGGGCCTTCTTACCATCGTATTTTCGATTATCGTGTTAATTGTCGGTGAGTTCTTATCTACCTGTCAGCAATTTTTCGGGCTTAAGAGGTGGATGATAAGGCGTGTACCGTTATTTTGTCGTGCAGTATGCCCTCCCTAATGGGAAATTTCCGATTGCCCGAATATCTGTTGCATTCACATCCTTCATATTCACGTCCATCGTTGTTGTAATATTCGGAGCACTTTTATCGTCGCGCTCGACATAAAGCACAGATATACACCCTGAAAAAGCTATACTTAGCCGTTTAGTCCTTCTTCGATGTACTCTTTGTACTAGTGATCCTATGATATAATTTATCAAACTTGAATGTTGGATACCACTGGCAGTGAACATCTGAGTCGATGCGTCCTGTTCGCCAGTGTAAAGTATTGGTTTTGTGCCCTAGAATCAAGTTCTCCTGCTGTGGTCTACGAAACTAGGTAATAAAAGCCAAATTTGTTCTGCACTCTCTTGTTATCTCCCAAAAAAACCTCCGTTGACAACTCTTAAGTGCATGCAATGATTCGACCGGCCCGCCGGTCCCTAAGCTCCGCTAGCCTTTAGCCAATCAGAGTACCCGAAGATTTTACCACGCCGGTTCAAATGACTGAAGCCCAAATTTTGAATTTGCAACTGGCACTTGTACAAGATGGCAAGCTCATCTATATCCGAACCCTTTCTTCTGGCAACATATAGCTCATCTTCACGCGGAAAGCAATCCCAAATATCTAATTCAATATACGCGTCAACCTCTCAAAAGTCAAAAAATGGCACAGACTCATATGTGACCGTCGCGAAGAGATCAGACGGTGTTCATGTCCTAGATGTCAGGCTCTGAAATGAGGAATCGAAAATACGGTGCTGATATATGCTTTCTAGGTATCAAAACTCCAGCCTGTTATTTCACATTCTTTGGGCCCGTCAAGCGCCTTTGCTTGTGCTCCAATAACCCTCCGAACATCATCAAGTGACAAGCTTTACACCTATGCTGTCAAACTGGAATCAACAGCTTCCAACGACTCCGGGCGAAGGATATCTGTATGGGAAGATGATGTAGCGAGTCCATCAGCACAAGAGAATGTGAGGATATCGGAGCCTGTTGTGAGTGTTACCCATTCGCACTGTTGGACTCTGCTTCATCTATCTACATGAAAGGTCGCGGAGAAGGATCGAATACATTCACTGCATCACACGGATGGACTGGGAATAATTGTCGTTTCGACGTCGGGAAAACTTCACTTGGTAGATCCCCAGTCATTGGTGGCCCAACATCTAAATCCACCCTCCAATTCAGAGGCGGGCGAAATACTCTTCGTATCGTCGCCAAAAGCCAAAGAAGGAGCTGTAACCCTCGCTCTTATCTCGTCAAAAGGACCCAAAGTGGCCCACTTGAAGGTCTTTTCAATAGAAAACTCCGCAGCTGCCACCGTAAAGTACGAAAATGACATTTCCGTTGCACCATCGGTATGTTTTCACTTCCCTTCCACAAGTATGAGGCATCTCTAAAATCTTTCTTAGCGGATAGCTGGTATCTCATTTAATGGAACTGACGTACTCAGTATCCTTGGTATGTGTAATAATAAAATGTCCTCATATTTTTATCTGACAAACAGCAGAATTGGACGGGACATGGCATTCCTACAAAATCCCGTCAAGCCCAGAAACCCCTCTATCACCTTTGACAAAGACACTACACCTCTCTGGCTTCAAATTTGCCGATACAAAAACTTCAATTTCCATCCTGTCCCTTTCATCTACCCACGTTCTCCTCGCCGGCCTCTCTTCTGACTCTTCTGAAATTCATTTGCAAATTTGGGATTTGCAATTCTCTGTCATCCTCGCAAATTCAAGCCTTTCTCTACCATCCGCCCTCACATCTGTTCCCCTTCAACTTCAGCTCGTTGCTGGATCACAGGCACACAACACCACCCAGACACAAATCAGTGGCCAAGCCATCCTGCTCATTTCCTCCTCACCAAAAGAGTCATCCTCCAAAAGCACTTCTCTGCTGTATGTGACACCATACAGTGTACCTGCATCGTCGACTATTGCAGCTGCTATGGGACGGGGTGCCCAGACCAAGAAGTGGCTAAGCGAGGCAAAAAAGGAACAAAATCAGGCGCACTCAAATCTTTTGAGTGTTGTCAAGACGGCTGTTCAAGGAGGCAGAGCCCACGCTGCCTCTGCAGCATTTATGAAATGGGCTCAAGCTGACGAGGTACTTTTTTTTACCTGGCATATTTTGTTAAAATTGATCACGTCTTCTGTTCAGCAAACACCCAGTCTGGATTACAACCTCGTAAAAGAGCTAGTGGAAATTGTGCTTTTGCTTCCCACTAATTCCCAGGGTTATGCAAGCGACATCGTGCACTACCTGATAGAGAAGAAAGTTGTCTGCAGCGCCATGATCTCTGCTCCCAACACACTACTTGGGTCGTTGAGGTCGAGATCAGATTGGGTGCGTGTTAGCTTCGACGTTTTCACTCAGACGTTCTAACTGTAATACAGAAAGCAATTGAACTGGCCTTCCAAAGTGTCAACGATCTTAGCGAATCAGAAATCGTGGAGACTCTACAGGCAGTTATCGCTTCCCACCGGAACTCTTCAAGTTCCAGTGATGAAGACGCCATGCAAGTCGACTCAACCCTGCCAGAAAACGCCCCGCCTTCCGTCATCACCTTCCTTAATATGGCTATCCAGTATCCGACTTCTCGCGCTCAAATGACTAGGATGGTCAAAAAACATATCAAGGATTCCGCAGACCTAGCAAATATCTTGAAGATCTTGGACAATTGGTTAATTCGCTGGTCAAAGATAGATATCAGGTTGCTGCCCAACAAGAAGGAGCTAAAGAAGAATGAGCAAGGTGTTTGGGTCCTTGCGGGTAGGAAGGCAGACAAACCAAAGAAGATGCATGATATGCCGTCGTTTGAGAAGGTCAGCTTGTATTCATGGTGCTGAAAAGAGTAGCATTAAACACATTGAATTTGCATTGACAGGTCGTTGAATTTATTCAAATCGTTCTGGACTCGTCTTTCCTCACGATACTACAACATCGATCCGCTCATAAAACGCTCCGCAGCATCCAGGCCCAACTGGACCCAGAGATCCACTTTATGAGCTCTGTAGAAGGGATCCGCGGGACTCTCGAGCCGTTCGTGCAGGCCCAACAGAAAACCTTGAAGGAATCCTTGATTCCAGAGGATGTTAAAGAGAAGGAGCGCCAGAAGGGTGACTGGAGACAGCGGAGGAAGCAGCTTGATGCTAATATTGGGCCTTATACGTTGGAAGAGATTTTGCTGTGATTTTAAAATTTTAATTGCTGTAGGAAATTGTCAATTTATCTGTCAAGTCGAGACGCTCAGACATGGATCCGCTGCCCCAATGTAATCAGGATCAATTTACCTCAATTTACCTCTTTACCGGCAATCTTTTACCCTCCTTGGTTGATATTTTTTCCTCAAACAGTAACGAGCAGGTATTGACTTAAAACTGAGCTCTTTCTTTTCTCGTGCGTGCTATAAGCGACGTTACGCAATGGGAAATAGGGGTCAAGTACATGAAGTGTCCAAGATGTGATGTCAACATGTTGCAAGTGAGAGTGTCCTAAAGTGTCCGTGACTATACAACAAAAAGTCCAAAATAATATGTAGTCCATCATAATGTTCGTAAATCATTAAATTCTAAACATGATCGCCAGGATTAGAACGTTATAAAGTCTGAAACCGGTCGATAACTTACCAGTTCTTCATACCACAGTTCGAAGGGGCAACCTGAGCAGCGGTGACGGTAACTCGACCGAGCTGGGCTGCGTTTCCTCCTGTAAGCTCGTTCATCGCAGCAAGACTGATGTTGTAGTCGGGGGCGTCGCTGTGGTCAACGGCAAGAATATTGACGGTCTTTTTCACGCCTTGGCCGTTGGTGTATGTGAGGGCCCAGCAGGTACCGCATGCGGGTGAGTTCCAGCCAGCGACGGCGGGGACACCTCCGATGCGAGGGAATCGAGGCAGAGAGCCGAAGGTGGTGAAGCCACGGGTAAGAAGGCCGTTTGAGCCGTCAGAGCATGCGACGCTGGAGAGCGATTGTGACGATTTGTCGTAGGCCGTGTCGTATGAGACGGTGATGGCTTGTGCGAGAGCTGGGACGAGGGAGAGGAGGGCAGCGGTGGTGAAGAACTTCATGGTAATTAGGTGTTTTGGGGTGAGATTAGTGAGAGAGAAGGTAATTAGGTTGAATCGAGGGAGGAACGATGCTGTAGAAAAAAGTTGGGTCTAGGTTACTTATATACCCTTAGGTGGACTGGTCGAGAGACGAGTTCCGCTCCGCACGAATTATTGTAGCACCACTCGAATAGGGCGTCGCATGTGGTGCATTTCTTGAACGTCAAGCGAAGAAGATGACACAAGAATACAGAATAACACCCGAGACAGTCTTGCGGGTCTAAAATTTCGGGTAATGATTAATGATGCCTCGAACAGCGGATGGTATACGGGGCGCGTCGAATCGAAGCGTTTCATGACAAGAATAAGTTATGGAATGTAGCACACGGCTACCCCATGACCGTCTGGAAATATACTTCGAATGGATAGCACGGCACCTCTTCGGGCATAGTTGTCGATCGTTTAGCTGGGGTTCATCGTCATAATCCTCGATAATCTTCCCAGTGCTTCAAACACCTTACTTATGGGCCTAGTAGCGAGATTTCTGCCGACAGAACATAGCCTTTTTATACGTTACACAGGTCGAGAATGGGGAGTCAAAATTTAGCCCACAAGACACCGAGGGTGAGCCGGAGCATAATTCTAAAGGTGCAAGAGAATAGTGTATATTGCAGGATCATAGTAGCCGTGAAAGTGATAATAATACTTGATCGTTAACATTGTGAATGGCCGACCAAGGATGCTTTAGACCCAGACATTGCCGACTTTTTGAATGGCCGCACGATTGACCAGGAGAATCAAGAGAAAAAGACCTTGTTTCACGGGTTGGAAAAGTCCTGGAGCATGTAAATGTTTACCCATCCCATGACCCTCGGTGATGTTAAGAATCTTGAAAAGGAGCTTCCCAGAACATCCGTGAAGGAGATACGGAAACTTTTCGGTCAGAGCTTCAGATCTGAGAGACCAGCAGACGCATAAGATAGAAAGTGGTGCCACTTTAAAATATCAGCAATATTGAGCATCTCATCCATGGCAGAGTGAGACTGAGAGTCAAGGTCTGTGAAGGTCGAGGACAAGTCAAGCTGTGATGTCTTTGTTTGGCTGTAAGCCATACGTACAAACAAATGGTCGTCATTGAACACGACCGTTGTGGTGACTGTGCACACTATTTACCATCACCTCCACGATGTATCTACGACGTCCTGGGCGACGGCGAGCATTTTCGTCTCTGTTTGTAGCGCTGGGCTCACTTGCACTGATTCCTACATGTCTGGCTATCTGGCCTTTCCCACCAAAGCGATTCAGAGGAAACTCCTTAATTGATGCTGGTTCAATGGGTTTGACAGGAGATGGCAGAGTAATTGCGTTCGGAGACTTCAATGCTGATCAATTGTGCGTACACATAGGGCAAAATATAATCCTTTTGCAATGTCTTATATTTTGCTACAAGGCTTGATGTGTTGGTTCTGGGATCTGACCAACAAACATTGTCTGTCTATCACTGGAAACATGGTGAATATTATTCAACACAGATAATGCTGAGGGCCTAACTGATAAAATGTAAAGATACATTTTCATTCGTGGATTCCGGATCCTTCAAACACCCTCAACCTGTCTATAACGTCGTTCCCGGCGACTTTACACATTCTGGCAAACTTGATCTTTTGGTCATGAGCCAAAGTCGTACCTCCAACCAGCTCGACCTTACCTTATACCCTGCCTTAGTCGGGGATGGGTTCGGTAGGTTATTCTAATAATCAAATTCCCCATTTCGTTGACCTTGTGAGCAGATGTTGATCACCCTATAAACATTCAGTCATCCCTCTTACCTCAACCTATACCCATTGACGTTGACGGTGATATGAAAATCGACTTATTGGGTCTAACACCATCTTCAAGTGGTACCGACTCCGTTCTTCAAATCTGGAATAATGTTTGGAACGCGTCAGCCGACAAACCAACCCTGTTTCATGTGTAATTGAACTATTCTCGCTCTCAAGAACTTGCCTGACAGAAATCTTTTAGCGAAAACGCACCATTTCACGGGAAACAATGCACCCCGGCAAACCCTCACAGCAATGGGGTCATAGATTTAGATGGAGATTGCTTAGCAGACGTATTTCTGGTCTGTGACGATGGGAGAGGAGGGAAAAGTTATCAGATCTGGGTGAATAATAAAAACAACGGATTTACACTCTCCCAAGAGGGATCTCTGCCTACCGGTACTCAAGCAATATCATTTGCTGACATGGGTACGAAATCCGTCTCCGCTTCAATGGACTTCTTCTAACCGCATCTTCTTCCGCTTAGACCGCGATGGAACCATTGATCTGGTTTTCCCAACATGTTCCAGCGTTTCTTCTTCAACTGGTGCAGGGAAAGATTGCTACATCAACATTGTCTACAATCAGCAACTTCCGCTCTGCACCTCAGCAACTGACTCTGGCGTAAGGAAGGGTGTTCGAGTCTGCAGGCCACCAGAGCAACTTTGTACGGCTGACTCAAAGTTCAAGTTTGACTTTGACCCCAACTCAACGGTAAGATTTGACCTACTGAAAACCGGATGCATGCTCATCCGATACATAGGGATATGTCAAATTCCCCGTGACAGACTTATTGCCGTCATCCGCGTCGTTGTTGGTTGAAGACAGGTCGTTCAATCCACCCCTCCCTCTTTCACTGAAACTGGGTGACGCCAACTTGGATGGATTCCCTGACTTGCTGCTCATATCTTCTGCTGCCAACAATCAAGTTCCACATTTGGTCTTTTCCGCTCCATGCGCAGCTGGTTTAGCTGGTTGTGCTGCGGACGGTTCTGGTAAGAGGGGATGGAAAGTTGCGGCGCAAGGGGCAAATGCTTTGGATACCATCTCAGACGCTCGCTCAGTGTCTTTCATTGACATGGATGAGGACGTGAGTATTGACTTTCTCTCCTTCATACAATTATGCTCACGATTAAATGTATCTTCTTAGGGTACACTGGATATACTTGTCCAAAGAACCGGAGACGCTGGACAGGGCCACTACCTTTTCGTCCAGAATAACTTCTACTATGATGCCTTTTTCCTCAAAGCCATTGGTACGGTGTCTTCAGTTATCAGGCTAGTATCCATACTGACTCCCACCACAGTGCTGAACGGAGCTTGCAACAACGGCTGGTGTTATGGTCCTAACGGAACTGAAAAATATCATGTATGTTATTTTAAGGTCCTCTTCTTTATTCCTTGCTGAACATACCTACTATGATATCATAGCCCTTCGGAGTAAGCTATTCTGGTGCAACCTATAAATACACCGTTCTGGATACATCTGGCCATCGTTCAGCTGCTCAAGGTCCGCTATTCCGCATTGCTACCTCATTCAATGATGCTGATACTGATATTCATTGCAGTCGGACAGCTCCCCCAGACGGCGTACCAATCCCTTGGAACGCCGTACTCTTTCTTTGGTCTGGGCCGCACAAATAACTACATTGAAAACCTGTTTGTCGGAACGACGCTGCATTCTGATCAGCACTTCATTGACATGGAGGGCGTTATCCCTAACTCCAAGGTGGTGATTCTTCCATCTGTGAAGGAAGGAGAAATTTGGAAGCGAGAGTTATTTTTAAGACCTGGAGAGTGGATTCCTTGGGTGACAGTGACCGTGGTGATCACGATGCTGCTGCTTGCGATTATCGTCTTTGTGCTCCAGTTAAATGAGAAGGTTAGTGATATTGTTGTCGTATTGCAAGTTACTGATCCTTTTATGTTATTCAGAGAGAAGACGAGTTGGAGAGAAGGAAGATTTCGCATCATATTAATTTCGATGCACTATGATTCACTGCTATACTTGTTGATCACATTGGGACCTGTTCGTTCGTATATTAATGCTATCCTACAATATGCTTCATGTATTTTATTTGTTAGTTTTGATTCAGGCGCAATTTGAGATGGTTGGATAAACTGTATTTTGCTATGAAGAGAATCTTGTCCATGTCATTAATGTCGTATTGTTAATATGAAACGAAAGAAGTGTACCCGAAAAAAAAGAAAGAAAAGAGATTACTTGAAAGTTGGAAGGGGTGCAGGAGCAGTGTTGGCCTCAGGCATCGTAGGTGCATTCCTGCTCGAAAGCTTAGACTTGACATAAGTCTTGCCTGCCCTCTTCAACAAAGCCCTCCTTCCGATTCCGCTCATATCGATATACACCAAGCCCACATTCCTCGCCGTCCCAGCCATCAACAACGACGAATGCGCGGCTTCAGGACCATACTTGTGGTTGACGATCTTCCCAATCTGCTCTGTACCAGTGTCGAGCACGCGACGCGTGGAGTCGTCGATAGTGGAGAGGATGAGATCTGCGGAGATGAGAATCCTGTCTTTGTTGGTCAGGCGAGGCTGCTGCTGGATATTCATATGAGAGGCAGCTGGTGCGCCTTGTTGAGTGGGTGGTATACTTGGTGGTGCTGCATAGGTGTTTGCACGGGCTGGGAGGGGAGGAGCGGGTGATGGACCACGAGGAGGGAGAGGCGGCTTGTTGTCCCTACTGTAAGCAGCGTATGCAGGGGGAGATGTAGCGCCTGATGAGGTGCTTGGGCTGGGAGAGACGGGACGACCGGGTATTGGAGCTGATGTAGCGAGATGGCCGGAGGGGGATTGGACAGATGAGGTAAGTCCGTGGGCGAAGTACTTTTCGCGCTTGGGTTTGGCGCCAATGGCCCGCCGGATCATGCTGTCGATCATGCCTACGGTTTTGGACGAAACCTTGACGGCTTGGCCGCTGAAGGCATGTACCTTGGAGAGATTCTGACGCGTGCTCTCTGACGTCAAGAAAACTAGGGCACGAGGGGGAAGGGGTGGTGGAGTGTTGGCAGCCCCTGTTGAAGAACCTGTTCCTGTAGGTGTTGTCGCCCCGGACGCGGAACGCGAAGCATTGGCAGAGTGGTGAGTAGACGGTTGCGAATGGTTGATGTAGTAGTTGGACGCCGCAGTCACAGTTGTCAGTAGCAAGTTTGTAGTCATTGAGATTGTATGGCTGTCAAAGGTAAGTCAGAATGTCTCTGACTGGGCACTAGAAAATAACAACGAACCTAACAATGCTTGCGGATTTCGTGATCCAATTTTGTTGATCAGGTGGTACGATTTGGGCAAATACCTCGATGGCATTAGCATCGGATGTCCTGGTGTAGTCATCCGGAACTTCGATAACGACTGGATCATTTTCATGTCCAGGCTGATGAAGCAGTGGGTCCTCCCTGATCTTGAATCGATTTTCCACCTCGCCAACAACCTCCCCAGTGTCCTCGTTGATCATAACCAGATGTCCACGAAGGTCCTTCTCGCCGCGAGTGGACGATAGGCCTTTGTCGGTCTGCGCAAATACAGGGGATTGCGCCAATGGTCCCTGGAAGTCATTGGAATATTGTTGCAGGACACTATCGAATGTATCGATCTTCTCTAGTACTTCAGGGTAATCAGATGTTGGCGGTGGTGGATGAAGTGTTAGGACCATGGCGGTTGGGTCATGAGCACTGGGCAGGAAAGTGTACACCCGCGTGTCTGGGCCATTATCGGTGCGTTTTACAGACTTAGATGGGTCAAGAGGGATTTCCCATTCGTTTAGACGCAAGACGAGGTAGATATCGCGTTCAGATGCGCTGTTGGAGTCGGGATGGGGCATCGTCACGCACTCCAGGCTCAGTACGCCAGATTGGCTTGCCCCTGAATACGCAAGTGTCGCATTTGGGATGCTCACCAGAACAAACGCTTCGGGTTGAGAGGAAACCATGAAAAGAGAGGGTGAGTGTAGAAGATGTGTTAGAGACGAAGGTTGGACGTGCTGAATTTATAGGTGGACGTTATCATGCGAGATTGAGACCCCAATGGAGCACTGCCTTTGGTCGAGTTTCCACTTGGCACATTCAGTCGATCGTCATCATATGGGCTGTGGCGCCAAGCAGCAGATGACAGCTGGTCTTTGTCGTTGGCTGTGGACTTCAACGGATTGAGAACTGCGGCGAAAATGCCAGCCCAATCATTGTGAGAGGGATGAGTTTTCATCCCGACATACGTCGACGTCCGTGGAATGACTTCTAAAAAGGCGATGCCCTGCAATCATTCTTTCATGATGCCCCACACCCCTTAAAGCGGATCTCAGTAACAGTAAAATACATTCGACAGTTGTTTAGATAGCCCTAATGAAATTACATTGGTTGCATGATGATGCAGACCCTCTCGAACTTCCTTCCACAATCTTTAATTCTCTGAATCAGAGGTTGCCATTTCCACGCATGATCTTGACCACCATGTCCACTGAGCACCACTTCACTCATGAACTTGGCTTCGAGATGATTAGCAAAGAATTGGCCTATATTTGCCATAAATTTCTCCGTTGAAGCAGTATTTTCTGGTCCATTCATAGTCCAGTGAATGCGAATGCGCTGCAAATCTGGCAGGGCACATTTGCCTGGGTTAGGAGGTCCGGTTGAGGCCTGTTTCAAACCAAGAAGAATAGTCTCTCCCAAAGAAAGGGGAAAGTTGAGCTCTTGGATGTTTAGGCATTTTTCAAGGACGTTGGAAACTGTCCAAACACGAGGCCGTATAGTCGGCTGGCGCCACCGAGAGCTTGCATCTATAGGGAGATCAAGCACCTCAAGTGCAGCTATCTGGGGACCACAGGACATCAGAACAGGACCTGCGGCACCGAGTGCCCCGCCAATGATTAAATGACGGAGCTTAGGGAGCTGAAGTATCAATTCTGGCTCTGCTTGAAGCAATGCTTCAACTTGTGCCTCAACACGGAGAGTTGTAAGAAATGAAAATGCGAACAGCTTAGGTTCAGGCTGCTGTGGTGTGAAGGGGGTATTCATCCACCGTCCTCCTGTCAAAGTAATTCGTTCAACATTCGGAGAATGGTCCAAGAGCTGTTCCAGGAAGCCATTCAAGTTGTGCTGCACTCGGTTGACACCCTTCAATGCCCGGGTATTGGGTCCAGCTGTTAATGGTATATGACATTCGATGGTGGTAATGTTGGGGAAAGCTGGCGCCGTGGATGGCCCATTCAACTCGAATGCTTCGTTTTCGTCTGCCCAACGCGCCCGACCTAGAGATATCCCTCTTAGATCGGGAATAACGACGGTGGTTATGTTGGGACAGCTGCGCAAAATGCGCCACGCAAGGGAGGGATTGAATGGATCGATGTCCACCATGTCTGCGCAAATCTCTGCGCGCTTGACTAGCTTCGCAAGGTCAAACTTGTTTGTCCCATGCGAAACCGGCTCTGACTCTTCGTCTGCTGGATTAAGAGCGTTGAATAGTGCCATACTTGCATGATCTATCCGGATGGCTTCATAAAGGAGCTCTGTTCCCAGTTTCCACCACTCCTTGCAAACGAGTACGATGGTCCTCCTCGTATTAAGACTTTCTTGGACAGTTCTGGCCCATTCTTCCGAGCGCACACTGAATGGTTTGGTGGAGAACGGGTGATAGGATGTCGAGCGATCAATAATGGGGTTGTGCACTGGATTACGGGGTATTTTCCCCGTACTTGTTCGCCATCGAGGTGGGCCCGAGAAAGCAGAGAGTGATGCTATGGTGAATATGTAGAGCAAGACCTCGTAGGGTATATCGGAAATGGTTGTCCCAGTTGCCATCATGTACTCTGGTGATGAAAGAGAGTACACCGCAGTTGGTCCCGAAGCTGTCGTCATCATGGTTGGAACCTTTCCGTGTCAAAGCCACCCAATCTGAACATGAGTCAGAACTGCCATGTCTAGTGACATCCTAGAGTGATTCAATATAGAAATCCAGGATCCAGACATACTTACCATTCCAATTCCATCATTGGCTATTCCCACCAATGTATCACGGCAACCCGCTGAAGAAAATCCAAAAATTTCATGGATTTTTTGAGTAATGTTCAGGCATTTTGAGGATGCATATGTACCATGTACCCGCATAACTTCCTGAATAAATAAATTTTAAAGCCATGGCGATGATGGCGACAATGCGAATGAGGTTTGGAATCGGACTCCGTCATGGTGTTTGCCAGGTGCTTTGGCAAACAAACGCAAATCATTTGCTCTGAATCCTGATCTAAGTAAGTATATCTTCTAAGTACCTGTCTATGTCCTACACACAAATTCAATATGAACCTTAACATTGACCACATACCAACTACATTGTCGACGGAGAAACACCGCACAAACATGACTGTTTGAACGCAAAGGAATCACTGGCAGACACTCTGTATGTATGGATCCAATTTGAATCAGCTAGATGTAAAAGGTTCGTTCGAACTTCGATGTGAGGATTGCAATAAAGTCGACTCAATACTGATATGCATCTATCTTAGTTCTGGAGTGTAACCCATGCGATCTGACCAAGAGTTTTTACGAGGAGTTGTTCCGTATTCTCCCGTCAGCCAGTATTAGGGTCACTTGCTGCAGTGACGCTACTGAGAGGGCAAGATTGTCGCCCTGCCGTGAAGAATGGATCTTTTCTGTTGACTCGATCATGATGCTGCGCTGCCGTCAGTCTTTTATGCCGAAGGCCAACCCTAAAAGCTATAAGAGCCTCCGTATTTGAGGCCACACCTTCTAAGATAGAATCATCGACAACCACTCATGACAGTGTCAGTGACGCCAACGCTCACTCATGTGGTGATTGGGGGAGTAATGCTCCCCATCACCGTAGGGCTTTACAAGCTTCTCCGGCTTCTTTACCAGGAGTGGACTTCACCTTTGAATATTCTCCCTAGGCCTCCGAGTTCGAGTTTCATGCTTGGAAACGTGAAGGAAATTCTGGACGCGGTACGTTATTACTTGAATTCTGCTGAATTATATGTTTGATGGTCTCTATTTCAGGAAGCTTCGGAAATGCAAATGAAATGGGTGGAGAAGTATGGGCCTACGTTCATGTATAAAGGGTTTTTTGGAGTAACTTGCTATTTATTTATCTCATGGAACCACGAAAGCTGATGATGTGCAATTGTACTTCAGATGTCCCAATTGTACACAATCGATACCAAGGCTTTGCATCATATGTCCATGAACTACATGTTGTACCAAAAGCCCGAAGCATTGAGGTACCAATTATCAAAGTTTATTGGGGAGGGATTGCTGCTTGTAGAGGATGAAAGGCACAAACAACAGAGGAGGATTATGGTGTGTTTTTATCCCTTCGTCAAGTTGCCTTTAACCTAGTTGCCGCGCAAAGAATCCTGCTTTTGGCCCAGCGCAGATACGCGAAATCACTGAAATCTTTGTTGAGAGGGCTTTAAAGGTCAGTTTCTTGTCCTCTACCAACCCACTATTCCATTGACATGTATCTTGTTTAATGAACAGCTTCGTGATCTCTGGACTTCCGAAATTGAAAAGGAAGGTGGAAAGGCACGCATTGAAGCCATGTCATGGCTGAGCAGAATGACTCTCGACGTCATCGGCTTAGCAGGTATGTGATGGATTTGTCCTAATCAACGCGTAATCCACTCACGTCCGTCTAACTGTAGGTTTCAACTACAAATTCGACGCCCTTGAAACGGATGCCAAAGATAACGAGCTCAACCAAGCATTTTCAGAAGCATTTCATACTGGAAATAAGATGGGCGTTGTTCCTATAATTCGCACCATCTTCCCATCGCTTCGATGGCTGGTACGCCTTACACCTTCAGTTCTTGCAGCTTTTAAAGCCACTCACTGATGTCCTTCAGCCCGCGGCGATTGATGCGCCCATCAACAAGTTGCAAACTACGATGAATCGAATTGGTGGGCAGCTTCTCAGCGAGAGCAAGACGGCCATCTTATCCGGGACCGACGAGAAAGTTGGGGGAAAGAGTCAAAAAGACTTGTTATCTATCCTTGTTCGAGCGAACATGAGTCCTGATGTTGCCCCACACCAGCAGATGTCCGACAAAGACGTATTAGCTCGTACGCTTTTGTTCGTTTTACATACTGCTCAAAGGTTAATGACGTTTTGAATTCCCAGAGATCCCTACCTTCTTAGCCGCTGGTCATGAGACAACAAGGTGCGTGCTTCTGTATCATTTCCTGCAGATAATTTGTTGATATTGAAGGACAAAAGTGTCGCAACCTCATGGGCGCTCTTCTGTCTCACACAAGCGCCAGAAGTTCAAGCAAAGCTTCGCGACGAACTCATGCTCATCTCGACAGAGAACCCAACCATGGACGAATTGAACAGTCTCCATTATCTGGACTTTGTGGTTCGAGAGACACTTCGTCTTCATCCCCCTCTTACTGCAACACTTCGCGTGGCTATGAAAGATGACATTGTCCCACTTGCCCAACCAATCAAGGACCACAACGGCTCTATCATCTCAGATCATCTCGAAGTGAAGGAAGGGCAGCTCATCTCCTTCGGAATAATGCCGTTGAACAGCTCAACTGCGATCTGGGGCGAGGATGCTTCAGAGTTTAGGTCAGTTCCGCCTACATATATTTTGTCCATGTAGGCTGATAAAGAAAATCTAATTTACGTAGACCTGAGAGGTGGAATAAGGTACCGGAAGGAGCCACACATATTCCAGGCATATGGGGAAATTCCTATACTTTCCTCGGAGGACCTAGGGCATGCATCGGATATCGGTTTGCTGTTGTCGAGTGCGTATATTTGGTTTAGTGTTTTCTGCTTTTGACTAATGATCTGACAGGATGAAGGCTATCCTTTTCACCCTCGTACGCGCCTTCGATTTCACCCTCGCCGTCCCACCATCGGATATTGGCAGCAAGGGTGTCGATCCTGGCATGCAGAGGCCTATCGTTCGCTCTGAGGGGACCGATAATAACCAGATGCCAGTTTTTATTACTCCGTATACGGTGTAGTCGCTGCATAGAACTTTCCGATTTTTACGATAAAAAGCTAATTTGAGATTTTGAATGATTAGAAAAAACTGACTAAATAATGCATGATCAAAGGATCGAAGAACGGGTCGAAAGAAACCCAATTCGACAATAAGGGTTGTTCGCAGTCATACGAAGACCGTCATATGACTCGGACAAGACATCAAATCGTCTAAACTTGAAGTAGTGTCCAGCGTTAACGTTGTTCAAGGCTGTACAGCATGGGATATTGGGGAACGATCGGGCATGCCAACCTCCAGTCAGTGGTCTTGCCATGTTTGATATTTAACGCGTGCGCTCCGAAAACAGATGATTGGAAAACTAACCCTTCGTCCCCAACACCTGCAAACTCGCTTCTACTATTCTTCACCTTCATCCCAAAGCTGCAGACCTTCATGAATCATACCGTTCAACACCATGGCATAAAGGTCTGGGCGGAAAACACCCGAAAAGCGACGTATCCCGTTTTGAGGACAGAATACCCTTCAGCCCGTAACGTCGTTATACATGTCGGAGTCCCTCGAAACGTCCAGCAGGGTACTACAAAACACGTTCGCGTGAGTAAAGCAGGTCTCCACCCATCACTTTTTTCACTGAGTTTACTCCAAACTCTTCGTTATGGTAGGCATTTCGCATCTTTTGGAGCAAGACTGAGGACGTACAACACACTGGCATGATATATTGTACTTTAAAGGCCAAGTGCAATACGCCTATCAGCCCCGAAATCCATTGCCCCCTCAACGTCAATGTGTGGATGAAGAACGGCAGAAACACCAAGTGCCCAAGATCATTCTGTTCAAACAAGCGTAGTTGGCCCATTCAAATCGATCAGAACATTCTGGATGAAAACTGTGAGTAAAAAATGATTTTGTATAACGAAATATCTCATTCTAATCTCGGTTTTTATATGCTGCTCCGTATTGGATTTGAAGTGGGTGAAGTTACACTCAAGGTTATGCGAGTACAAAATCCTAGCCTCGAACTGTTTGGAGAGGTGCATTCAGTCGGCCGTGACGTCTCGATTGAGAAGCTGAGAGCTCGGGGAATTCATGTCGCTCTCGAACAACCCCTTACGTTCAAGTTCGTGTTCAGGTTCAGCCCTACTAGCTTTCTCGTACTGGGCCACCTGTCCACAAGGCGCTCTCGGGAATCCGCCTCTCCTCAGCCAGCCTCTCAATCCGAGCCCTCTGTGGTCTCTGTGTCCCCTGGTAAAAGAAGAAGAATCGAACCCGAAAGCTCTGAAGATGATTCGGACTACATCCCTGACCCCGCTACTCCGCTCAAGCAGTCGGTGTCTAGTACATCCCATCGTAAAAGACGGACCCGAAGCTCCGGTCAGTTCTTCCTTACTATCATTTGAGTCTTATTGATGAATGATTTCAACTTTTACTAGCCAAATTGTCAGATGAGCCCACGAGGGGGCAGCGCTCATTTTCGCCGCCTGATGACACTGATATAACATCAATGGGAGCCGTTTTTAAACGAATGGATGCACTTGCGGCTGAGAAAAAGCGGTTGAAGGAACGACTGCTCTCTCTCGTCAAGAAGGATGAAGACGAAATTAAAAAGCTAAAAGCAACCCTATCGAGGTATAGCGACGCATGAACAGGAGGAAGTCGATGACGCAATGTTTTTTGGATCTTATCTGTCTTATCTTGGAATGTTCGAATTTTTTTGTATTTTAATTTCTTGCCAATTTCTATAAATGCTCTCTGACTCATTAGATGGTTTTGAGCGCATGTTCAGCAAGTTTGGATACCCGACAAAATGTAATTTTAAATTATCAAGCTTTCGACAGTGTGGGAACTTTGATCAGAGCGACCATAGCCAAAACTGAACCAAAACAGCCCAACTTTGGTCCAACTCTTCCGACTTCGAAACCTTTTAAACGCGAGAACATGACATGTATTGACTCATCTCTCTTCCTCCCTCTGCCTCCAACCTTTCACTTTACATAAATGTCACTGCCAGTATACACAGCAGAACGGCAAGGTTTGATGGTCTGGGCAGAGAATAGCGAGTGGTCCAAGATGATCCCATTCTCAAGATAGAGGACCATTCCCCTGGGTCGGTCGTCGTAACAGACCAGTCGCATGTTCCGGGTGAGTGTATGAGCATTAGATCCTTACTATTGTATTGATAGGCTCTGTGGAAGGTGATGCTTATGAGGACGAACAGACCTACCGCATTCACGTTGCTGGGCTCGGGACAATCATGATCGATATCAATTATCTGGATATCAATAGAATTAATACTGTGTGCTCAAAGGGTCCCATGCCCCACTCGAAGTATATGTTTGGATGCAAAGTGATGCAGCTCATGGGCGCAACAGACACGTATACAGCTCCGTGGGGGAACCAAAAGGAGCTCGAGCCACACATATTCCACGCGTACGGGGAAATTTTCTTTACTTTCCTTGGAGGACCTAGGGCATACATCGGGTATCGGTTTGCTGTTATCGAGTGCGTATATTTGGTTTAGGGTTTTCTGCTTTGGACTAATGATCTGACAGAATGGAAGGCTATCCTTTTCACCCTGGTACACGCCTTCGAGTTTACTCTCGCCGTCCCACCGTCAGATATTGGCCGCAAGGGTGTCGATCCTGGCGTGCAGAGGCCTATCGTTCGCTCTGAGGGGACGGATAATAAACAGATGCCAGTTTTTATTACTCCGTATACGGTGTCGTCTCTGCGTAGAACTGTTTACGTTTTACGATAAAAAGCTAACTTGAGATATTCGAAAAGAATGACTCGAAACCGAGTAAAAGATGTTGAATCGAAGGATCAAAAGATCAGCTGGGAGTCGAAGAAACACAATTCGGGATTAGGGGTTATGCACCTGAAGACCGTAACTTGACTCGGAGAAGAAAGATCACGTCGTCTAATCGTGAAGTAGATCCCAGCGTTATTCAAGGCTGTACAGTAGCAGCATGGTATATTGGGGGTTCGAAACCTCCCTGGGGAAACGATTGAGCATCCCAACTTGGAGTCATTCATCATGCCATTTTTGCCATCTCGTTTGGTATTTAACGCGTACGCTCATAAAACGGATGATTGAGAAACTAACCCTTTGCTCGTAAATTCGGAATACCTGCGAGCCTCTCACGTCTCCAACTTGATCCCAAAGCTACGTACCTCAATGTCTTATTCTGTGAAGCGCCAGGGTATAAATGTTTGGACGGAGAACCCCCGACAAGCAGCGTACCCCATTTTGAGGACAGAAGACCGTTCACCTCGTTACGTCGTGATTTATGTCGGAGTCCCTCGAATCAGCTCACTGGGCTTTGCAAAACACGTTCGCGTGAGTGAAGTAAACCGGATCCACTCAACACATTTCATGCTGAGTCTACTCCAACATCTTCATCACGACAGATATTTCGCGTCGCTTGGAGCGGAACAGAAGACCACACTGGCATGATGTATTGTACTTTGAAGGCAAGGTGCAACATGCCTATCAGGCCCGACCTGCATTCGCCGCTCAATCTCAATGTGTGGATGAAGAACCCTACAAACACGGAGCACAAAAGATTCTGTTCAAACTCACGCTGTTGGCCCATTCTGATTGATGAGGATGTTCTTGATGATGACAACTGTGAGTAAAACGGAGGTTTCTTACAGCGATATATCTCATCCCAGGCATCTTTTTTATATGCTGCTCCCTGTTGGACTTGAAGTGGGTGAAGTTGAATTCCAAGTTATGAGAGCCGAACTCTCGGGGCCCGGACGTATTCACTCAATTAGTCCTAATGTTTCAATCGAGAAACTCAGAGATCGGGGTATCCATGTCGCTCTTGAACAGCCCCTCATTACATTCAAGGTTGTATTTATCTTCAGCCCTACTAGTAACTTACTGGATAATCTGTCCACAAGCCCTTCTAAAAAATGCACCCCAGAGTCTCCAAAAGCGCTAGCAGCTCAATCCGGGTCCTCTGTGGTCTCTGTGTCCCTCGGGAAAAGAAGAAGATTCGAACCCGAAAGCTCTGAAGATAATTCAGACTACATCCTCGAGATTGGCTCCGAGCTGGATGTCACTCCTCCCGCTTCTCCACTCAAGTCGAAGCAGTCGGTGTCTACATCCCACGACAAAAGACGAACTCAACGTTCGTGTTAATTTTTCTTTACTATCCTTTGAGTCTGACTGATAAATTATTTCAACCTCTACTAGCAAAATTGCCAAATGAGCCAGCGACGTGGCAACGTTCATTTTCACCCGTTGATGACACTGACACCAAATCGATGGGAGCTATTTTAAAACGAATGGATGCGCTTGCTGATGAGAAAAAGCGGTTAAAGAAACAACTGCTGGATCTCGTCAAGAAGAATGAAGATGAGATTGGAAGGCTAAGGGCAGCCATATCGAGGTATAGCGACGCGTGAACAGGAAGAAGTCGATGACGCGAAGTTTTTTGGATCTTCAAGTTATCTGTATTATCTTGTATTGTTCGAAACATTTGCCCTTTAATTTCTTGTTAATTTCTATAAATGCTCTCTGACTTATTAGATGGTTTTTAGCGCATGATCAGGAAGCTTGGATACCCGACAAAATCATGAAAATGTAACTTAAATTATCAAGCAGTTATCAAGCTTTCGACGGTGTGGGAACATTTATCAGCACGAGTCTGCAAGAACCGAACCAAAACCGTTCTGCCAAAACCAGACCAAAACAGTCCAACTTTGGTCCAACTCTTCGAAACATTTTAAACGCGTGAACATGACATGTATCGACTCATCTCCCTTCCTTCCTCTTCCTCCAATCTTTCACTTTAAATGTCACTGCCAGTATACACAGCAGAACGGCAAGGTTTGACGGTCTGGGCAGAGAATAGCGAATCGTCCAAGTATCCCATTCTCAAGATAGAGGACCATTCCCCTGGATCTGTCACCATACGGGTTGGTGTACCCAGATACGTCAGCGGCAGGTTTCGGGTGAGTATATGAGCATTAGACCTTTAATATTCAGCCATAGGCCTGTTGAAGTTCAATGCTTACGAGGACGAATAGAACTTCAGCATCCATTGGGATCGGGCCAATCAATTATTTGGGTACCAATATTGTGTCCTCAACGCTAAGACCAACACATCTGTCGTTAAAGTGTCCCATAACCCACCCGAAATGTATGTTTGGATGCAAGGTGGTGCTGACGGTGGGCGTAACAGATACAGCTCGAGGGGAGAATACAATGGGGGCTGGCCAATGCTCGTACAAGGGATTACAGGCAGGTCAGCTGAGTGTGGGTGTCTTTTTAAGTCAAAGCTGGACAATTGTTACATTGACCTTCTCTCTCTCTACTTAGTAGGTGAAGTTACGCTCCGAGTCATGAGAGTTCAAAATCCTTGGATCATCCCAGCGAAGGGGCTTAATGTGAGAGAACGCAATACGTCCGTGGAGACACTCAGGTCCTTAGGTGCTCCAATCGACCTTGAAGAGCCGTTCGTCACGTTTCGCTTCGTTTTTGCATTTACCTCTGGCAAAATGGGCCTCACAGCCCTATCAAACTTGCCTGGTCCAGCAGCTAACCGTCACAAACGTGCATGGCCTTCAAGATCTTTGCTTGGAAAGCGGAAGCGCGCTCGTCCCATTAATGTGGGGACACTCGACCTCTGTGACTCGGATGACGATGTCAAGATTGAAGTAGAGGAATCTGCTTCCACGGCCTTCAATCCGCACAAAAAACCTAGACAAGGCAAGTTTGATGATATTTTGTTTCGTTTTATTGAATCTCTACTTACTCAAGGGTTCTTTTCACTCCTTGTTCCATGGCCATCGATAGTAGATGAAAATTCGCAATCATCAGTCATCATGACTCGCTCGGCATCGTTCAAACAGCGATCTAGATCGATTCTTAGTTCCCAACCTCTCCAAGTCATCTCGGACAATACAAAGTCGACACGGCGTGTCGTAATAGACCTGACAGACGATTCTGAGGATCTGCTCTATTCCCCTGATACCTCCCCTTCATCATCCAAAATTACCAGCAACGGCATAGATGTAGACTCAGTGATGAAGGCTGCATTCAAACGGATGGGTGATCTTGCGGATGAGAAGGGTATGCTGAAAGACCGTGTTTTAGCGCTCGTGAAGGTGAGCTTGTGTCTTTTTTCCATCATGAACATCTTATTGATTTTTTTTCAGCGAGATGAAGAGCAGGTAGAGAAACTTAGAGATTTTTTATCAAAGTACGACGCTTGAGAGGACAGTCGTGAAGAACATGAAGAACAGAGCGGTGGCAAATCTTAATGTGGCTGTGTTTGGTCAAATCTTGGCGGGCATTTTTACGCGCCCAATTCGTTCGTGTACTACTAACTCTTGAAAACCGCGATATTGGTATCGATGCACAAATTATTTTTTGTTCTGAATCGTTATAAAAAATGAATACAATCTACATTAGCCGAGTTAATGTTCGTTCGGGAGATTCATTCTTGGTTCGCATTCGAAGCAGGTTGAACACTTAGGATGGCTGCGGTCATGCCTCTGGACGTTGGAATTGGATAAGGAAGAAAAATATTTTAACAGCCAGGTACGACACATAGATATCGATATGCTCAACCTACCAATACATAAAGGAGCCATTTTAACAACTGCTGCGGTTTGAATGCACAACTGCCTTGAGATATTCAACAAGGGAATAAGCTATGTCATACTGGACTCGGGTTCTTCGAATGAGTCTTGGCCAGGGTATGAGGCCTAGGATTCGAAGCGCATTAGATTGTAACACAATGCTATCCAAGTCATGTTGCGTAGAAAACCGGGCATTCAGGTAATACTAATTGAGTTTTAGCATGGCTTCCATTAATATTCATATGTTAATGGGTATAAAAACATTTTATGGAGGTGGGTTTAACATAAACGAGTCACTATCCTCGGTATTCGAAATAAGACGACGAACACCCCTATCGAGCATCGCTTCGAAGTGACGTCATCATGCTCCTTCGAAATTCAACCGCAGCTGCAGCGGTGGCTCGATTGCTTTGTGACGCCGTATTACTCACAGATAACCGGACATAAATTTGAGAAAAGGCTAGATAAATTTACCAGTGCCCGTTATCGCTTTCAGCCGGTCGATATGCCGTTGTTTAAGATGAACATGTGCGTATACACGTCAACACGAGGCAAGTACAACTCGCAGAACATCTATATACAGCTGACATCATTCTCTAAGTTGAATTATGAGTGTATGAATTATGAGTGTATGACAGACAGCTCGGAGAAAGACTCGGATAGCCAACTGAACTATTCGAATTTGAGGCTTTCAAAACCGAAAGGAGCACTTGTTATTACCGCCAGGCGTACGAGGTTTTCTCGAAGAAAGTATCAAGATTCGAAAAAACAAAAGGACATAATATATATATGATCCTGGATTTACCCACCCCTAAGACACCCATTTCCATTACCTCGAATTGTCGCAGAATCAAGCTCTTCGAACAAATTTAAAGACGTCGACAATCCCAGGCCCAGGCCTAACAATTGCAACAATGAACACCACTGAAAAAAAGAAGGGAGAACTGAACACAGTAACACGAGGCAACTTCACAGTCTGGGTAGAAAATTCTGGCTCGACAAAGTATCGAATCCTCAGCGTCGTTAATGCTCTCGATGGCGATTTCCATAGTCCTGCGACGCAATCGATGGGGGTCCAAGGTTCAGGGTTGACAGGGTCGTCCAGGTCCGATTCAGTCAAGAATCTCAACTTGACCTCCACTGCCTCCTCCTCAATCTCAAACCCAACCTGGACGAATCCTAACCCTATCCCATCGAGTTTCAATTCAAGTTCGAAGACGACAGATGAGAGAGCAAAGCAAAAATGCGAGGAAGTGACAATTCGGGTTGGCGTACCTTTCGTTGCAGTTGCGCACTCCTTGGCCAGAGGTCGTAGGTTTCAGGTAAGGAGCACATCGCCATGCTCACTGTACACAACCACTTAATACTCAAGCTACTGTGATTTATCATCCCCACAAAACACTTTCTGTCATGACCAGGTCTTTCGCATCCGCTGGCACCGTTGCATCACTCCACAAAGCGTTGAAGTCAACGGCACATCCTACTACTGCGTCGCCAAAGCGCAAAACGACGTCATCGACGCAGAAAACACCCCTGGCTCGCAGTTCGTCGCATTCAGGAAAAATCACTGCCCGCCCGAAGTGTATGTGTGGATGCTTACGAAGGACGATCCTGACACTGTATATGGCTCGTTTGCGAAGGGCACGATAAATGGATGGCCTCTTATGGTAGAGAAACCCAAGAAGAAACATGGCATGTCAGCGTCGGGTGCTGGAAATCCTGGTGAGTCTACGTAGCTGCATTTCTTTTGTATATTACATTTATTCAACGTTTACATTCCTAATCCCAGTTCTTGCTACTGCTCTACTCACTATAACCCGCATCCGAAGTGCTTCCATTCCCAAAAATTTGATGAAAGGAGGTGATAGAGGGCTCAAGCGCTCAATCGACGAGATCAGGGCGGAGGGCGGGAGGGTAGAGCTGAAGGACGAGCCCATACTAAAGATGCGATTTATTTTGGTCGGGTTGGGGGTGGAAATGAAGCCGGGGAGTGGTATCGGAGCAACGCATACGTATGGGTATCGAAAAGGGAGTACTGGTGGGACACAGGACAAAATAGTGATCAGGGATGGAAGACCTGTAGCTGTTGCAAGTGAACGTGTGAGCTCGAGCTCGAAGAGAAAGCGAGGGACATCGAAGGGAGCCTCAGGGGTGATTGATTTATCCTCTGACTCCGATTCGGATTCAATCGAGAGCGAATTGACTGTTACTGACGATGAAGATAGCGAGATCGAAGATGACGATGACCAAGATGTCAATGCAGGTGCTACAGTGAACGACAAGGCAGAAACAGACAGACCTCGAGCTCTCGATCACAAGGCATCGAACATTAACGAAGAACCTCCAAAAAAGAAGTTCAAGCCGAACACATCGTCCAAAGCGTACGTTTTGCCTTCTAGGCCCGCTGGTTTTGCTCCCCCGCTTCCGACTCGCATTCCAAAAATTGATATGAGTGCGCCTACGACTGGAGGCCCGTCTGCGAACACCAGCAAGTCAGTCACGAGCGCTGGCACTCATGTCATCTCTGCATCGCAGAGCAATCCTTCGACATCAACTGCGGCCTCGACGTCTACCCCTAGCGCCATGGATACTATAACAGCTACCCTCAAAGCAGCCACCGGTACCTCCAAGCCACATTCAGGGGATACCGGTACCATGGAACTTGCACGCAAGATTGACTTTCGTGTCCTTCAAGGTAATAACAAAGAACCTTAACAACCTTTACAATCATAACCTGTCTATTATAATTCGTACTCATCGGACTATAATTCCCGTTCTAGTTCGAAACCGGTCCCAGTCACGAAGGATCAGCCCGCCACGAGAGAAGGACAGCGCTAGCGTTGACAACAGGAATGTCCAGACTCAGAATCAGCAAGATAAAGAGAACAAGCGCCATCAAACTGAATCACCAGGGGACGCGGTCCCCGCGAGCCTACCCGAAAGTGCGAAGCAAGTCAGGGGACATGGGATACAACAAAGGGCACTAAAAGATCGAGTCATTGGATTAATCGAGGTGAGTTAACGTTCGGGGGAGTTTAATTTTACCGGGAATTCGAATGCTGGTCGCTTCAGACGAGCATCTCGAGCTCGGTGTGACCTGTTCAGATATTCAAATTCAATATTCATACTCAATTCGAAAAGCTGATTCAAATCCTGAAACTCTCTTTAGACAAAAAAGAAGCAAAACAAGGCGCTTGAGAAGATGTTGGAGGAGTTGTTGGGAGCTGTAGATGGGGATAATAATCAATGATAAGCTTGCGTCGGTGCACTGGCAGGTCTTCAAGTTGCAGACCGCTCATAAGTAATTTCTTGTCAACACTCCAGGAAAAAAAATTTCTACAACAAAGCATTTTCAATATATTGGCCAGAGTACGATACACGTAAAAAATACCAGATAAATTCATAGGTGTTCAGAGTTCTAAAAAACCCGTTCTGAGAATCGAAATCGTGATAAGTGGAGCTTCAAACAAGAGCCTGGCTCGGAGAAGACGCGCTTTCACATTGCCAATGGCAGTCTAAGGTCTTCTATAATAGCATCAAATAATCTCCATATTCATTACACACACTACATTACCACAAACCATAATAAATCAACTATCGACTGTAAACATCGACATCTCACCCCCACCCCTGCCCCACCCCCACATCCATATCTCAATCTACAAGAGTTTCAACTACTAATATTAGCCTACACCTACTGGAAATACATACAACAAAACGAGGATTTCAGATAAATAATGTAAGAAATAAATAAGATAACGCATGCATATGCATATGCATAGAAGAACAAGGAAAAATCACAACCACCAGCACCATTGACACCTTGTCCACCACCAATACCACTAGTACCACCACAACCGCCACCACCACGCGGATCTACCAGCACGCTGCAATGCACCTCGAGGGTCCTTCGAGAATCCATAAAAAAGAAAAGCACGACCCAAGTGGCGCATCTGAGCACATTGTTCAAGAACTTTGATCTCCCAATCCGTCCAATGCCCACAACCCAAGGGCCCAACACACATCCCTTCCACCTTCCAATCCAGTCCAGTCCAATCCAAAACCCGTTTCAGACGGTAAACATCAAGTCACTGTGTCCAACGGGATTTGATATAACTGGACGGCGTTAACAGTGGTCGAAATCCGTCGCGGACAAGAAAGCTGCGCATTGGCAAGTACCTTACTTGGCCTTGGCTTCCCCACCATCAGCCGCAGCCTCATCCGAATCGTCGACGGAGCTCTTGGTATTCCCTCCGTAACCCATCGCATTCAATAACCAAGCCGTCAAGCCGTCAAATAACTGGAACACGGAGAGAAAAAAAAATCGCGATATGCGCAGACGTGTGACCGGGAGTTGAAGCTGAATCGAGAGAATAGAGTGTGTCGGTGGTCCAGGTTGTCTATATGGGCGCGATGATAACACCCATCGTCATCATCATCGATCATCCAAAACGGAAATCGAAGAGTGTCGCTGGTGTCGGTATCGATAATCCAATCCAATCCGCATCCGCATTCTGATTTCCTTCCTGAAACGAACTGAAAAGAAAGCCAATGTCGAAAACCAGGGACGCAGGGGTCACACGACCAACAAAACCGTCAAAAAACGCGCAACGCAACCGTCCAGGACTCCAGGATTAGGAAATCACCAGGGAATAGTGACCCAGTCAATACCAACAGGGTGGGCGAGTCGAAACCCTAGGACCCGTCAAACATATGCCATTCCTCCATGTTCAGACTTGATATGGCAGCCTCCAATTCATTAGCCATGAACTGAATCGGTTTGGTAAGACACGTCGAAAAGACTCCGGGAAAATGGAATGAATGAATGGGTGGATGGAACATGGATTGAATATAGGTTTCGTGGGCGCACCAAGGGGAGGTCGTATGTCATAAACCCTGACGAAAAGTCGTAAAAATCGTAAACGGCAAGGTTTCGCAGGATCAGACCATCGACGCGCACACCAACGAGTACGCTTTCGGAATTTCAGGGCACAAATTACCCCAATGCCCAATGCCTTGCGGATGGAGACATAAAGGCATATCCAAGAAATCACCACCCTTTGCTCCTTTCCTTTCCTTCCTTCTCCTCTCCCTTCCCTGCTTTCCCCCTTCTACACCCCCTCCTCATCCAAATTGAATGAATGAAATGCATCACTTCAAACAACCTCTCGTCGCGTGATACTATCAATCCCCTCCTGATCAAGCAACAACCCTCCCTGTTCTTCCTCTTCCTCCTCCTCCTCCTCTTCTTCTTCCATAATCTCATCTTCCTCTTCCGCCCCTCCATCTCCCGCAAGATCCGCAACACCACCCCCAATCACCTCTTTGATCCCATCTTTCTCCCCTTCTCGTTGAATCACCTGATCAACGTCCATCATCTCCCCACTTGTCGCATTACTACCACCCCCACTCCCGCTAGAAATAACAGACAAGCCTCCAATCCGCGACGCATTGTACCCCGCATCCACATCCACACCCACACTCCCCGACCCGGAGCGCTCATGAATATGCCCAGACGCCCCACTATCAACAACACCCCCCTTCATCCACTCATCATCCCACAGATCCACAATCCTCGCCCGCCGCCTCCGATCCCTCACCAAAAGCCTCTCCACAATCCTCCTCGCGCCCTTCGACTTGACAAGCGTAGGTCCAACAAGCATATCCCCATCTTCTCCACCCACACTCTCATTATTATTATTATCGTCATCATCTTCACCAGGCCACTTCCACTCCCCCAACGCAATCTTCATCAACCACTGCTTTCTCTCCATCTTCCCAACACCACCACCCACAGCTCCTCTCTCACCACCAATCTTCGAATGCCCCCTCCCCCCTCCACACTCATCCACACCCACACCCTCACCAAACGGCAACTGCCTCCCCACAAGCCCATACA
>NHTK01006126.1:0-112355 GCA_002938355.1 Panaeolus cyanescens
ACATCCAGTAACAAATCCAACAAGATATTGTAAAGTCATTGCCTGAGAAGATATTAGTTATAGAAATAAAATAAAATAAAATAAAATAAAAAACCTTTGAAGCTTGAATGGCTGTTCTAAGACCAGCAATTTCTTGTTCAATCCTTGTATCAACTTCTTTAATCTTCAATTCTTGTCCACTCGTCTCTTCTCTCATACGACCCTTTTCCAAATTCAAATCAAGTCGAACTCCAGCTTGTGTTCGAGTAATCTCTTCACGCAGTCTCTGCTTAAGCTTTTCAATATCCGTCATAAGCCGATCATTCTCTGCTTTAATCATAGCCAAGTCATTCTTTTCCATCAATTGAAGTTCAGACTTGATTTGTGCAAAGTCAACTTGTTGCGTATAATGATGCTGAAAATGATCAGTTATTTTCCAATTCAACATTGGAATCATATACCTTTTCCTGTTCAGCTTTGGTCACCATGTTACTCGTCATATTCCGTATACTCTCGTCTATGACCTCTGCCATCGCAGACATAATCCCCTCTGCCTGGGCCCTATTAAGTCCTTCGCGTTCCAGCCGCTGAACAAAGTGGTGTGTATCGAAATGAAAGTCGGAACGTCTGCATGTCGTCGAGAATGAGCGTGCTAATGTTATTCTGCGGGCCAGTCCAAGTCCAGCAAACGCCATGATGGTGGTCACTGTCCAAGAAAGGAAATAGATTATTTCAAACTCTTTCTCCTCCTTCCCTCTTCCCTCAATCTAAAAAAAATGCAGGCAGACGACGTGATTTGGTCAGTCATAGGCCACGAATTCTGTTCTTATAAAGTAAAGTATGTTTTTTCTCTTTTTCCACATAATTTTCAGTTTCACATGGTCCAATCAGAACAACCACTCAAAATTTCTGTCGAAACGAGTACAATGTTACAGGTCTATGCAACCGCCAATCATGCCCCCTCGCAAACTCGAGATACGCAACAGTAAGAGAAAAAGAAGGTTCGTCTTGTTATTTTCATTTGAATGCAATGGCCCGTCATCCCGATTTCAGGCATCCTCTACCTCTATGTAAAAACTATCGAGCGAGCCCACTCACCAGCACACATGTGGGAGAAAATAAAGCTATCGAATAGCTACTCAAAAGCCCTAGAGCAAGTAAGTATCCATCATCCAATTCCCTCGTATCCCAATCCAACTCCCAAAAAAAGATAGACAACGAGCTCCTGCATTGGCCCAACTTTACCATCCACAAATGCAAGCAGCGCGTAACAAAAATCACCCAGTACCTCATCAAAATGCGCCGCATGAAACTACGTCAACAGTACGCATAACCCCCTCTCCGATCCTACCCACCCATCCACTAACATGTACTCAGACCCAAACTCATCGGCGTGAAAAAGAAACTAGATCGCAGAGAGGCCACAAGAGAGCGCAAAGCACTCGCAGCCGCCCATCTAGAAAAGTCTATCGAGAAGGAACTCATAGAGCGTCTCAAATCAAAAGCATACGGAGACGCTCCTCTAAACGTCAACGAAAATATCTGGCAAGCCATTCTCGATCGCGAAAGGACAGGCGGGCAAGCAGAAGCAGAAGGCGACCTCGAGGAACTCGAAGACGAAGAGACTGACGAAGAGATGGAGGACGAAATGGACGATGACTGGGGCGATAGAGAGTTTGTCAGCGATATTAGTGGAGACGAAGATGACGATTTGAGTGATTTGGAGGACGCAGAGGTATGCCATACGTTTTGAAACTTGCTTTTTTGCTAATCTTGTAATAGGACGACGAGGGCTCGGAAGAGGACAGCGAAGAAGAAGGCTCTTCGGAATCAGAAGACGACGAAGAGCCTTCACCCAAGCTTCCCAAAGGAAAGCGCAAACCACCCACAAACCAGCCCAAAGCTCGCCCTCCCAAAAAGCAAAAGAGTAAGTCACCCTACGCTCTCTACAATCACCACAACTCATCATCTTCCAACAGAAGGACCACGAGTGGAGGTCGAATACGAAGAGGAGAGTGTGCCCGTATCAAAATCTACACTTGTCAATTGGTAGACACCTTTCGAAAAAATTTAATTTTTTTCAAACAAAATTGAATCAAGAGCAGTAATCGTCTTCGCATTAATAATATGTCGTCAAATGAGAATTATACATGTAAAACATTAAATTATTACAGTAGATCTATCTACAAGAGCGGTGTGTTGGTGTGTGCATAGGAAGTGTCATGCTGAAATTTCCAGCTCTCTAGTCGTCTTTACTAGCGACTTTGTGGCGTCGTTGTTCAATATCCTTCCGTGTCATGCGTGTCCCCAAAAGGGTATCCCAATGTATGAAAAATGGTTGAGCAAAATTAGATTTAATACCGATAGTCTGGCGTCGAAAATGTCAGTCATTCGAAAAGCAGACATACAAAAATCTCCATACCTGATGATGAATGTCATGATAATCTGCATTGTTCCCACTGATGAGTTGCAGTGGATCAAACGGTAGGTTGTAGCCACAATGGTCATCCACCGTCTTGAGCGTCGAAAACGTAAACAGGAACATGGCTTGACGGGTGGTCATTCGGGTGACAAGTTCCGCAAACAATGCGCCGCATGAATCAAGCACAAATCCTTCTACCGGGTGGTTATACAGGGACCCAAACGCATACGGCACATAAAGTCGATGATGCCACGAGTGGAAATGCTTGTACAAAAATTTATTGACGTGCATCCATCGATGAAGGAAATATTGCCAAGTGTCAATAATGAACCTACAAAGGTGTCAGAGTGATAAAAATAACAACACATTAGACTTACATCGCGACAAAAAGCTGAAACGCTGGGATGCCCCACCAATACACAAAAGACGTGACTTGGGATAGTTGCAGCGGTGTCAAATGGCCCGGCACCCATGTCGAAATGAAGGCTGCGATGCGCTGCAGTTCCAGTACGTGATTGACGGGTGTAGTGACCTCTCCAGGCAGAGTCAGGAGGCCGAGGGTGGTCTGGACCGCTTGCTGGAAAAAGACGGCAAGCACGACTTGTGTCCTCGAAACAAGATTACGCTTCTTGACCTCTGCAGCTTCGTGAATTCGATACTTGTCCAACCATTTCCACTCGGACATGTCGAGCGCATGGAAAAACAGAGACAAGGCCCAATATGCGATGACTGGTGACGCCATTGTGAGAACTGGATCTGGTATGTCTGGGTGCAATCTTATGTTTTTTGTGTAATAAAAAGGATAGTTGGCATCAGGAAAACATAAAGGGTCATAAGGAGGAGACGCAGGACATGCAGTGGCATTAATGGCATTCATGGTTGGTGGGAGAAGGCAAAGAAACTAAAATCCAATTTTATTAGACCATGTCCAAAAATATTCTCACGATACTCTGATCAAAAACAAAATACAAGCTATGCTATTAGAAATCCTAGTTGGTACAACTTTATCTTCTACCATGCAATAAAAAAAAACGTGCAAAATATAACAAATGTGGTGGATATAAGTCAATATGAGCAATGTCCAAGGTCGATTACGGTTCATTTAGGTTATTGAGCAATGTCGTAAGGCATCTTTTAGTCACCATATCCCCCTGCCCAACAGTATTAGTAAACCAAATTCATTTGTCACGAGGTCAAAATAATGTTCACCTTCAAAAGTGTGCTAAATGTTTGGTCCCGCAGCGGTTCTGGCAGACATGCACGCAGGGCTTCACGAGCACTACAACCTCGGTGTCAGAGTGGGGTCGTTGGGAGTTTGAATCACAACACATACCGTAAATTGTCGCTGAGTCGCAAGTAGCAACGAACGACATGTTTCAACAATCGGACAGCTTGAGTCTCGACGAGTTGATTGACCATGTTGCTGAGCACAGTGCCAACTGCGTAGAACCTTTCATAGGTGTGACAGATATAGGTGAGGCCAGTTTCGTCAAGAAGAATTTTTTGGACGATAAAGATGGCAACTGTTTTTGATAGTTCGGAACCGGTCTCCATGATGCGAAGACAGAGGGGTATGATTTCTGTGGAGAGTAGGAAGTGAATTACAGTATTGTTGTCGTTTTGCTATAGATAAAAGATGAGTAGGATAATAAATAAAGTATGAAAGATGGACAGACCTTTACAAGGGCGCCAATAACGCCGAGAGAAGTGAGGCGTAGGTACTCGAAAGGACGGGTCTTGGAAGTAGTGTTGAGAAACGGATACAAGAAAAGGGGTATATGAGCTATTAAACAAGGTTAAATTAGACAGGAAAAATGAAGAGTTTGTTGACATACCACTAAGAAAGAGCTGACGTGTTTCTGAATGAGATGCTACACATTGCAACAACGCCAGCGCATTGCAGACCCGATTGGAAGCATGGGCAGTGAGGTTTGGTGGTGAAAGAAGAGGATAGACTGATACAATTTCTTGAAGAAGAGCGGGCATGATACCTTTGAAAGTGAAATAAAGTATTAGTCGCTGTGATATAGATCCGCAGGTGGGCCCAAGTAGGCTTACCAAACGAGTGCCAGAGAATCAAGGCGAGGTCATCGTGCTGTTCACGTTTTTTGCTCAACTCCAAAAGAGCAGCCTCTCTGGTGTTTGGATCCATTAACTGGATTACCAGAGCATGGATCTTGCCATCCTCATGCATTGCGACATTGACTCCAATGGGATTCGTGAAACCTTGACCTGTGTGTTGCTGAGCAGAGGGCGCGGAAGGAATTGGCGGAGTCTCTGCAGAGAAACTGGAGAAAGCTCTAGTATAATTTGCGAATTGACCGTTTCCGTGAAGATAAGAAACGGGTTTTGGGGATACAAGTCCCGCCATGCGTATCACAAAAAGCAGAAACGAAACACAGAAAACTGAATAAAACACACAAACACTACAAACTACACAATAGTCACACTTATGTAACACTACTAAACTGTCACAACCCAGCTGCGATATTGAATAGCCCCATTATCTTGAACTATAAACATTTGTTAGTTTACTTTATATTTTATTTGATATGTAATCACCTTTTCATCCTGAGAGTCACCGTATATTGACCATGGACTGGTACCGTTATTAAATTCCACAACAAATGAGAACGGAATAGCCTCCAAGTCTTCATATCCTTCGTGCCATTCTTTCAGAGCACTCACTTGCCCTCGAAGTACAACTTCTTCTAATACAACTCCCATCTCCTGTAATAATCATTGAGTTACCATGTATCAAATGAATTTATTGACGCACCTTTGGACTTCGATAGAGGTATATGGTATCATCACTGAACCTATAAAACCTTCGCTTCCAAATAACACCACCGTTGGAAACAGTTATCCAACCAACATGTTCAGCGTTCTTTCCGCTTGCCTTCATTCTCTGTTCCACCTCTTTCAATTTCCGTGTCCTCTCAGCTTCAGCCTGCTGTCGAGCTTCCTGTGCTTGTCTTTCCGCCTCTTGCTGCTTCAGCGCTTGCTGCCGTCGCCACTCTTCAGCTTGCTGATGTTCTCTAATCCTCTTCTCCCTCTCCATCTTCTTCTTCGCCTCCAAATCGGCTTTCTTCCGTTCTTCTTGCTCCTTCTCCAACTGCTCTCGTCTCCGTTTCTCAGCTGTCACCCTCCGAACTTCATCCTCTATCTTCTTCTTTCGTAGCTGCTCCTCCTCATACTGCTTCCTATAAAACTCTTCTCTCTCCTTCTTCAACCGCTGCTGCCTCTCGTTCTCCTCCATAATAGCCTGCTGCTCTTCGGCCTCTTTCTGCATCTCCATTTCTCTCCTCCGTCTAGCCCGCTCCTCGGGGTCAATTCGCACAGGTGCCCACTTGCCTTTCAAAGGCAACGTGTGGATATAGCTCTCAGTGGCAGATGCTTGATGCTTGGAATGTGATCCAGACCCTTTATCTTTGGCCTGATTAATGACCCCAAAGTCCGAGAAACTCTGTGACCTCTTGGGCCGCAGAATGTGCTCCGTGGGCATGGGTATTGGGCTCGAATAGGCCACTGCAATAGGTTTGGAACGAACATCCTTCGGCGGAGGAGGCGGAGGAGGCTGATCATCTGGTTCGTCAGAGGTATCATCGTCCTTCTTCTTCCGCCGTAGGAAATTGGAGAGTAGTTTGTTTGTTGTAGTCTTGGGCGGAGAAAACGTTTGTGGAGGAGTCATTTCAGGTGCGTAAATAGCTGTAAACGATGGGCGGGGCATGTCTGGTATTTGCGGTTGTAGCGGGGTTGAAGGTTTCCGAAGCGGTTGTAGAGGCAAAGGTTGAGCCTTGGGTTCTGGGGGCGTCTTCTGCGAGGGTAGATCGGGACTGGACTTGCCAGAGTGTCTAGTAAATGTTGAAGAGTCGGGGTTGATTATTGCTTGATGTACGTTTTCAGATGTAAGTAGAGATAGATTGTCGAGGGTCAGGATAGCTTGATGCCGCTACGAACCAGCGTAGGTGACGATTGTGAGTACAAGGTGAATAATAAACGCCCGAAATGGCTCACATACTTTAAATATCGCACCAACTCGTCGAGAATGGACAAGGGCCCTTGCTAGACAATAATAGAAAGCTGAGCATTAAAACAACAAAAAACGCTGGTCCTATGCAACGCACCACGCTTCACAGCCGACACATGATTGGGGATATAATTAAGAATGATGAACCCCGGATCGACCTCTACTTCTTCGCGGTAGAAGGCAATGAAGATTTCCTCTAAGTCTGATATTCTGGTCTTTAATTCTTCCAAGCCTTGCTGACCATAAGAGTCAAGGCCCAGTTCATCACACTTGAAGCAAAAGGTCGAGCATTTGAGTAATAAAGTCAAATGTGCCTAAATGTAAGCCCAGACATACAGATTCGTTCGTATAATACAGTAGCAGCCTAAATGTGATGGGTTAAGAGGCGGTTCTGATCATGATATTAAAAGCCGCACCAGTTGTATTCGCCGCTGATAACCTCCTGGTATGCAGCCATAACGGCTGATGGATCGGACATGTTTAGAGCCATAGTTGTAATGTATAGGCCTCCTGGGCAGATAGTAGAGAGAATTAGATGCTAAATAGATTTGAAACGGTGCACGAGTGTAGAATAACGAGCGTTGAAGTTGGTTGTTAGTGAGTGAGCATAACTACAATGGCAAAGCAGCATCATAAACACCCGTGAGAAATCCAACTCATTGTCGTCCCTGTGTCGAGCGTGTCGCCTAAATGTTTGGTTACGTCCAAGCACCAGATGGCTGTGCGTAATGATGAAGGTTTTGTTTGTACGATGATTGTAAAAATTGAAACCTTTGGTGAATTTTTTACGTCTTTGACTTGTTCAAAATCATGTCGCCTGTCACAGATCCCTTGCAAGCTGGAAGCCTGATCAACACGAGACCCACCATTTGAACTTCGATACCCTGAGGCCCGCCAGCAAGACAAGAAGGTGGAACTTGAACCTGTGAGGCGTTCGCATAATTTGCTTAGGAAGAGTCGGACGACGAAAGTAAAAGACCACGGGTCTTTAATGTATTTCCAGCTCATTCAAATCGTTGCGTACTCTAAAACAACGAATTTCGTGATATGTTAGTATTACTATTTCAGAATGTTAGAAAGGCAAAATTAATTGCTCGTCAATCCAGCTTCTTTAGCTAGAGAGTAGAACAGTGATTGGGGATTTTCCAACAGGGTTGTGGGCTTGTCCCATTCAGCAACCTAATAAGAGGACCATGAGGACTTGGCCAACGAGTTCATAAATTAGAGCACAAACCTTGCCAGCGTCCATAACCAGGACACGATCAGAGTTGACAATCGTATTCAGTCTGTGGCTGTTGTTTTGGTTCAGCATAAAAACAACCATGTAAAGCAGCATTTTGCACATACGCAATGGTGAGTATAGTAACGTCTGCAAACGCTGGTCCTTTGGTGATTTCTTGGATGGCTTTATCGGTATCAAGGTCAACGGCAGAAGTAGCTATGAAAAGCAAGCATAAGATTCAATATGCCGACGAAATTTGGAGAGGAACATACCTTCATCCAAAACCAAAATCTTGGACTGAGAAGAGAGGCATAAGTACAGACCTAGACGATGAAAAATAGGTACTTTACTTTTTTCAAGAGGGCACGAGCAAAGCATAGAAGCTGGCGCTGGCCGGCTGAAAGGGAAGAACCTCCTTCTCTTACAGCAGTATCCAGCTTGCCTTCCAACGCCTCTACATAGCTCTTCAAGTGAACCTAAAGACAACTGTTTTAGTCATGTAAAACGCGCATCTCATTATCCACGCACTTGTTCCAATGCAACCCAAATATCGTTATCGGAATATTCACCGACAGGATCGATGTTCTCGCGAAGGCTGCCCTCGAATAGATCAGGGGACTGTGGAACAATGGCCAGACCAGACCGCACTAAAGCAAACACTTATGAGTAATATGTTACTAAAAAATGCCAGGAAGCGAACTCACAATCTTGCAATCCGATTTTTCCAATGTCGACACCATCGATAAAAATAGTTCCGCTTGCAGGTTCAATAATTCGGAAGAGCGCCAACAACAGCTACATTGCACGCAGGTTAACAATAAGAAGAGTAAGATGCAATGGAAAACAAGCCATACCGATGACTTTCCAGCACCAGTACGACCGCAAATTCCAACTTTTTCTTTTGCATTCTACAAACTCAATGAGTTAATGAGCATATGAGAAAATGGATTGAAACGAACGATTGTCAAACTGATATCTCGCAAAACAAGATCAAGTTCAGGTCGGTATCTTGTGGAGTAGTGGCTATGAAAGGGGAATGAGTACGTGCAACAAGAAACGAGGGCTCATCTAGTGGGCATACCTAAACTCGATCTTTCCGTGCGACGGCCATTCACCAACCGGCTTAGTCTCAGGGATCTCTTTGGGAGCCTCTGGTGTAATCTCAGTTTGATGCAGAATGCGTTCCACGCTGACAATATTTTGCTCGACCTCGGACGCAGAGCGAACAACCCAGTTCTACAAAATCATCAGCACAATCATTTGTTTCACACAGAAAGATGTTCATACCAAAGAAGAAGTGGTGTTCAGAGCGTACGAGAGAACCAAGCCAACCAAACCAGCATCAACTCCAGTGGTGATAAGAGCCCACATGGCCAGTGAAGCAACGATCAAAATGATCATAGCACCCACGAATTCAAGCCGCACAGAAAGCCATCGATTGACCGAAATACTAGGGAGATAGCAGATCTGGTTATGGTCGATGCGGCGTTCATTCGCTCGCGTGAAGATAGTTTGTTGTGAAAAGGCCCGGATAGTAGACAAACCAGCCAGCGATTCTGAGAACCAGGCAAAGATCGGTGACCGAGTGACAGCATCAAGTCGCTTAAGCTCTCGTGAAGTGGCGAGGTAATACCTATAAAAATGGGATTACAACGCTGAGTAAATCGAAGTCTAAAAAACACTTACTTCATTACCCGGATATAGAACCATCCAAGAGGTATAACCGCGAGAAGGAAAGGAGGGAAACTGGCACCAATTACAACCAAAATGGAGAGGCAGACAGCCAGGGTACGGCAGAGTCCTTGGATTACACGGGCGAGAATCTGATCCACTACATAGGTGTCTCGGGAGAAAAGGTTGAGAATTCTGAGTATAGTTTGTAAGTGAATGTTCAAAAATACAATGAACGAACACGTACCGTCCAGTTGGCGTGAGTTCAAAGAACGATAAAGGGGCAGCAAGTAACGCCTCTAGCATCTATGAAGATAATGAGTTTACACTTCATGCTAATTATTGTGTGCGAACTTACTCCATCGTGTAACCTCTTTGAACTCTTCAGTGCACAGAAGACCCACATTAAAATAGCAGATGCTGCGCCAAGTAATGTCGATGACAAGGAGAAGAATCCATAGACCAACAAATACTTGAACATGCCATCATTACTGCCGACTTCTCTATTGTGCTCTCCCCAATATCTGAGAGTCAAGGTAGCCAAAACAGATGCAGCTTGTTGAGCAACCGTCGCGATGAGGAAGAAAGTGAATCCAATTTTAGAAGCTGCTTGGATATACTGCTTGTAAACCTCGATCTTAACTCTGCCTTGTTCCTTGTGTTCCTTGGTCAAGCCAGTCGAAATAGGTTGTCCAACAGGAGGAGGAGCAATGCGAGCCCTTTGGAAGCTTTGACGGTGCCTGAGTTTCTCTGAGAGATTCGACGCGTGATCCGACATGCTCAGTAGCTCGTCGTTCGGGGTAAGAGTACCGCTTGTGTAGGGTGTGGATGTGCCAGAATCAGAGCCAGCTCCATGGCCCGCGCTGTAATAAGGTCAACATATGTCCGTTTAAACAGAAAGCACGACATACATTAGCTTTGAAATCTCGCTGTTCGGGTTCGATGACAAGTATTGATAAGAGCCACGCTCAAGGACAATACCGCGTCGAATGAAAAGAAGGGAATCGAAATGTTTGACGAACGCAATGGAGTTGGTAACAAGGATACGAGCCTTTGTTGAGAGCAAGCCGTTAGGACCAATGACCTTATCTGGAAGAGGTGTCAGTGTCTTTCACTTGTGTATGGTCATCTTATACTACTCACCAAAAACGTGTCTAGCGACGTGACTATCAACAGCAGCCAAACAATCGTCCAGTAGAACCCTGTATCACAAGACAATTTAATGAGATAGTTTATAGCTGAGCGGCGGAAAGGACCATACAAGTCAGCGCGGGCGTAGACTGCACGAGCGAGAGCGATACGAGCCCGTTGACCACCGCTGAGCTAATTGAAAATGAGAGCCAGCCTTGGAGGAAGACAAAAAATGGAGAGCCTACTGTTAAACCTTTCTCCCCAACTTCAGTCATATCACCATTAGGTAGCAATGCAAGGTCTTGTCCAAGGGCACAACCTACAGAGGTCATTGAGCAGCCATACGCATGCAAAAATCATCCTGACGTACCTTCGATAACGAGGTTATAGAAGGTCTCGTCATATTCATGGAAAAATAAGATATTTTCCCTCACAGTAGCGGACATAATCCTGGAAACGATATTAGGATGAAATGAATTTGGTGTACACAATTTATATGACATACCAAGGATTTTGAGGAGCATAAGCGACCGTGCCAAATAGTTCCACTTCTCCTTCCCGACGTGTCATATCTCCAATAATGGCAGACAACAAGCTCGACTATAAACTCCAAGTTAGAAGAAAAAATCACTTGTGCGGCAGACGAAATACCTTTCCAGCCCCAACTCTTCCCAAAACGCCAACAAGTTCTCCCTTTCGAACGGTGAGATCAATACCTTCAAGCGTAGGCTCGATATTGGTCTTTGACCAAGAGAAATCGCCGTCCTTGATAGACAGTACAACATCACCCCGTTGAAGTGAAGGCTTCTCGGTAACTTTTCGGGCATCTTTTTGAAGTTCATCTGCAGTCAAAAAGTCGGTAAGACGTTGTACAGATACCATGGCCTCGATAATGTTCGAAGTGACTTGACTGAACTAAACCGAATCGAAATATCAGAAATGCGCAAGCGAAAGAGAAAAGGCAACCGAACCATGGCCAAGGGGAATTGTAGTAACATGAACAACGAGATGGCGGGGAAGATGATGTCAGATGTCAAAGGGGTCGACGAAGTGACTGCAGCCACAGCAAAAGAGCTGAAGGCGACAAGAAGCGGAATACCACTCCAAAGAGCCATGTTACAAGCCTTGAACGAAATTCAGCAACGAGAACCCATCGGATAGAACAATACTCACTGTAACAACACCAATCTTCTTCAACATCTTCATTTCTTGATTATTTCGGACGTCCAAAATGCGGCGCATAAACGTGTACTCCCAGGCATAAAACTTGATACTCTTGATGTTGGCAAGGACTTCGCTCATCAGTCGGGTGCGCTTATCGCGGTTCTTCATTTGTTGCTCTTGCATTCTTTTCAAAATGCGCGCAATAACTGCAAATTTATCAATACCAATCACAATAGGAAGCAATGCAGGAGTGTCATACAGGTGTTCAATGGGATGGAGATGATCATGATGGCCACACCGACAAAAGCGGCCCAACCCAAGAGGTTATAGAGCGATATAAAGGCGAGGGTGATCTAAAATACTTAGCCAGGATGAATGAGCGAGAGACTAAGAAGACGAACTTGCCTGCAAAGGACCGGAAATTGCAATGAGACCATATGTGCACAGGTCTTGCAACCTTGTGGCGTCCACGGACATTAGGTTGACAATGTCTCCCGAGGCGCGGCTGCGTTCATCGTTTGAAAGAACCAAGGCTTTGTCGTAGATAGCGGTCACTAGGCCAGCACGTACACGCATGCTGTGTCATGATTCAGTTAAGCTACAATACCAAAAAACGGCCGCATCACTGACCCAGTTTCGAAAGTACGTTGGAAATACTAAATTAGATGATCAGCGCATAGAACATAAACCTACATCGAATGAAGAACGCACTTGATTCAAGCTGACAGTTTGGACGGTGGAGGCAACAAACATCACAAGCACAATAGCAAAACCCTCAAACTTGCTAGGGCGACTTTCGGGTTGAAACCTTGTGGCCTGATAAAATGAAATATAGCTCAACAACAATCGAAGGAGCTGCGGTTGGGCAAAGGCAAGTAAATCTTGAATGACTTTGAGGAAGGCTGCTGTCGCGTAAGGACCCCCATAAGCAATGAAAAGCGCTTTCCATAATGTACTGTATGGAATGATTCAGATTGTGGAAAGAGAAGCGGATTTGAGCGGAGGAAACTAACTGCTTTTGAAGTGCCGTCTTGAGATCATTACCAAGCTCGTAAGCTTCGTCATGCTTTTGAAGCGGCGGTAAATCCTCCTCTGTGATTACTTGAGATGCCCCTTTTCGCATGAGTGGAGTCATCCATCCGAAAGTCTAATAGGGATGTAAATCTTAGGAATGCGGGCGGTGATGAAATAGCATACCCAAATACTGTAAACGCTAGCCAACGAAACAGGGTTTTCTTTTTCAGCCTTTTCTGAAGGACTGAGGCCCACGTTTGGGCCAATTATTTCGAGTATATAGCTGACTGAACCCAACAAAACTGCAGCCCACTTGAGGTAAAGGACTATCCGTGGGTGGAAGTGAGTATCGAGCATGGTTCGCGTCCATACTATTGTGGAGATGATATAAAGAGGCCAGAAAACCAAAAGAATAGTGGATGCGCGTTTTGTTCTCGTATGATTATAAAATGTTAAGATGGCAGCAAAGGCGAAAGAAATGGGTTCCAAGATATAGTACGTGAGCAAAGCAACCGTGGTTTCAGTGAAGACAATGAACAAGACATTTGCCAGACTGGTAGCAGTAGCGAGAATTAGAAAAGCCTACAATATGAAATTAGATTAGCAGCAAAGAAATAAGAAAAAACATACAAGTTTTGTGTTGAGTAAGAGTTTACTTTTTCTTGATCTTTGCAAATGTTCGTGACGAAATACAAGAAACCATGATCTAAAAAGAGAAAACAAAAAGAGCAGAGCCAGCAATGACGATAAGAGTATTCCTTCCTCGAAACAAGGAGTAGAATCAAACTCTCTGTAGGGAGAAACGATATTCCAACCTTCCCTATGATGACAGGAAGGGAACATGGTGGTCAGTGCTAAGTTGTAAATCAAAATCAAATTCTCTATTTAAAGAATGACTAATCTACCCATCTAAACCTGGTAATTCGTCACTTTCAATGACTTCCCCCTGTGCTACCTTTTTAAATAATCCATAAGCTCTTTCAAGGTCGTCGTTTACAATAATAAAGTCGTGAACATTCCCTTGTCTCGCGTATTCCAATTCTTTCAATGCGATGTTGAGTCGCTTTTGCACTGATGCGTCTGTTTCCGTCCCTCGGCTAGTTAGCCGTGATCGAAGCGAGCTCATAGACGGAGGTGAGACGAATAGATAGACGGGATTGAGATTCGTTTGTTTTATTTGCCTCACGCCCTATTGAATTGTATAAGGTGGATTTATATATTGCTTTCAATAAAGTACTCGCCTGTGCCTCAATATCCAGAATGCATCGACGTCCCTGTTGTTGGACGCTTTTTACGGTATCAAAGCTGGTTCCATAAAAATTCCCAGAAAATTCTGCATGCTCGATAAAAGCGCCATCGCGGATGAGGTCTTCAAATTTTTGGCGGGGTATAAAATGGTAATCTTTTCCGTCGACTTCGCCCGGTCGGGGGTTGCGAGTGGTATCTAAGAATGGATGGGTGATCTAAGCTGGGAAATAGTAGTTTTATTGCGCACGAGAAACAGAAAAGCCAAAATGATCTGGAAACTCTGCAAATAGGCGGTGGAGCAGAGTTGACTTTCCTACGCCTGAAGGACCCGAAAGTACCAAAGGTCGCACAAAATCTCTTCCCAGTGTTGCAGTCATTGGTCAAAGAGGTAAGTGACAGTTTGTGACATTTCTGATATTCAATGTCACTTGACGTGGGATTGTGACTTTCCTCTTCGCTTTACTTTACCACTGCCAGCCTTTTCTTTTCTTTCCCCCCTTTTCCACTCATTTTCTCTCCTTTTTTATTCTGCCCTTCGTTTCTTCAAAAAATACGATTATTTGACGACATAAATTCAGAAATATGGGCGCAGTATGTTGCAGATCACAGGTATGAATACTCGACTACCCCCGCAATCCACTTGAACCCCTTGCTAATTCCTTACTTTCAACAACTAGCCCATTGATTTTGAAGGAGAAGTTAATTTATTCCACTTTCTGCTCTTACGATGCGTAGGAAAGGGCGCATTTGGAAAGGTATTTCTTTTTTTTTTCCAGTTGTTGACTCCTGACTTGAAACTCTAATCTTTATAGGTTCGAGTCGTGCAACATAAGCAGACTAGAGACCTCTACGCTCTCAAGTATATCAACAAGGCGAAGTGTGTAAAAATGAAAGCAGTCCCAAATGTCATTCAGGAGCGTCGTTTATTGGAAGAGGTCCGTTCACAACCCGATTACTTCCCTCTTCTGTTATTCACAGGCACGCCCAACCAGATCGACCATCCTTTCATTGTCAATCTTCGATACGCTTTTCAAGACGACGAGAATTGTTTTTTCGTTCTTGACCTTATGCTCGGTGGTGATCTACGCTGTGAGCTTATTTGTCCCCTTTTTTCGTCTTGGTTGCCAACACCTCTTTCCTCTTTGATTTTATCCAGTTCACTTGGAAAGACTTGGCTCCATGCCTGAAGAGACCGTTCGCTTTTATGTTGCACAACTCTCTTCAGCCTTATCATTCCTTCATGACATGGGCATCATGCATCGGTGGGTATACATGCCTTCTTCTGATTACGGCTACTTGCTTGTATTTATACTCACACTCTCTCATCCCCTAATTCTTCAGTGATCTCAAACCGGACAACATTCTTCTTGACGACAAAGGAAATGCCCATTTAACCGACTTTAACATTGCAGTCCACTTTGGAGAACGCAAGCTTACCGGTATTGCTGGTTCAATGGCTTACATGGCACCAGAGTGGGTCCAGAATTTCCCGCGCTTCCTGTCCACCATAACAACTGACCCTGCACTATCAGGATTTTGCTCAAGCGAGGATACACCTATCACATCGATTGGTGGTCGTTAGGTGTCTGCACCTATGAACTTATATTTGGCCGCCGTCCATTCAAGGGTCGGTCAAATAACGACCTCACTTACAGCATTTCAAAGGACCCCCTCAAATGGCCAGAGGACGCTGAGAAGAAGTGTAGTCGTGCGGGTATGCAAGTCATCAAAGGGGTAAGTAGTCGCACCCCATCCTCTTCTCCCGCCCCTTAACTTATACTTTTAATCAGCTTCTGGAACGGGACTCGTCAAAACGCTTTGGATGCAAACCAAACGGCGAAGGCTTTCAAGAACTAAGGCGTCATCCGTGGTTCAAACCTATTGATTGGGACACCCTGGAATCGAAAACTCAGACGTCTCCCTTTATCCCCGATGTAAGTTGCAGTTTCACGCTTACTTTCAACTTTTCCGTACTCACGTTCCTTCCAGGCTAAAAAAGCAAATTTCGACGCATCACACGAACTCGAGGAGCTATTGCTCGAGGATAATCCCTTGAAAGCTAGAGCCCGCAGGGCGAATCAGGACAACCTCAGCGCAGAAATGAGGCAAATGGAAGAACAGTCCGTGATTTCCGGTTGCTTCTAATTGATTCACGCTCACGTCAATCACAGGTTTACGCCCTATGACTTTAAGAAAATGCAACGGAGATCATACTATCCCCACAATCAACACCTTATTTCCACCGCCACCGCGACTTCTTCAGGCCTGGCTTCTTCACGTCCGGGCACTCCTGCCAACGACCTTCGGGTAGAGAACAGTGGACTCCGGGTAGAAGGCGCAGACAGAGTGGATGGTGGACCCATGTACAACAATCATTCTCTCGACCTACACCCCGCCGACGAATTGAACACAAAAGACCGGGATACTAGACGGATGGAGAAGCCAGACGATTCAAGTTATGCATGAGTTGGAATTCCTTTTTTTTACTTCTTTTTTATAGCTTCGTCTTCATGGATGGCATTGAATCGGAGGTCATGATATATAAAGTGTCTCCATTGCCTTGATTTCATTCGTGTTCTGCTTTGGCTTCAACTTTATCTCTCTCTCTCTTTTTTTTTATCTATCTATTTGTTTGAGCTAATTACTGTATGTTCTGTCTTGCTTTCGGGCATTCCCTTGGAGATACCATGACTTTAATTTGGCCAATGTTCCCTCATTTCGTCTTTGCTTTCACGATGCTTCATATATCCTCCTGTTTCAAGTCGTCCTTTGTCAAACGACCATGTCCAACGCAGCATGCCTGCATTCCATCTATGCCACTTTTCCATCAACTCTCGGATAACTTTAAGTCTACACTTAATTGCAGTCACATCCTGTATTTCACACTACCACCTGTTTTCCTTTTTCCTGTAAAAATGAATTCGAATTTGCAACATGCTACACGATGAAACTGACAGATGTGAGCCTTTCAGCTTACTATATGGACATAAGATTGGCATGTGTTGGTGCTGAAGCTCGAAACCGGAAATCTGAGTCCATGTCACTCACGCAATCTGTCACATCATGGGTGTACTTGTCACATTTCTGACGCGAAAGGCGCGACTGCCACTTTGTTTATTTTTATCTCACATCACGCAATGACCATGCCCTCATTGTCATTCTGACTCTTTGCTCTGATACTTAAGGTCCAGTTCTTATGCTCCTTTATCTCAGACCATCATAATGTCTTCAAAGGAACCTGTTAAACCTCAAGCAATTCCATTCTCTTTGTACAATATTCATCCCCTTCAAATCTCGGCGTAATCTGATCCTTTGAACAGGTTGTCATCTTTTATATTTAAGATCGGCAAAATACAGCGCCGGAAGGCAGGTCAGACAAGAAAGAGGGATGAAGACAACTATCCTGCGTATGGCATTTTCAAACAGTGGGTCGAGGACTTGCGGAAGGATTACTCGCCATTTCCAGCTGGCACGACAGCTGCAGTCTTTCGATTTCTCTTCCCAGAGGAGGATGTCAGGAGAAAGTATAACATTCAGGAAAAGACAATGACTCAACTCCTTGCGGATTGCTTTTCTGTCAAAGAGGACTCGTTTCTTGTGTGGGATTCTGAGGAAGGACTGGGTTGCCTAGGACTTGAGTTGAAAGCAGTCATGGACAGAACATACTCGGTTAGCTGACACGTCGACTATAGTGCCTCTCATCGTGTCTCACATATAACTCTATAGGGCGTTTCATCCCACTCGCTATCCATTGCCGACGTCGATTTGCTCCTCGACGAACTTGCTTCCCTGTCTGGCTACACTGATTTGGCTATTAGAGAGTCTGTGCGGAAATTGCACGATAAACGCAGTCGCGCAGCAATCATTCGCCACATTTTCCGCCGACTCTCACCGGAGGAGGCATGTGTAGTGACGCAAGTCATATTGAAAGATTTGCGACCCCTTCTATATCCATACGCCGCTCGAGATTATACAAGCGCTCTCACGAAATATAATTCTGCGTCAGTAAAGGTCTTATCAAAGGAACACGCCATGGATATATGGGATTCGAGCGGACTTATGCTCAAGTTCCATCGCTTGCGCTCTTGCATTGACAGTGCTGCCGCATTTGCAGATAGACCGGACAAGACCATCAAAGATATCAGGCCAGAGATAGGTCAAGCCCTTGCGGTGCGCTACAAACGTCTTTCCCTCCCCAGACAATCTAACTTGGCTTATTTAGATCCCCAAATCAATGAAAGCAATCAGTGTCGAGGATGCCATCAAGAAATTTGCCAATCAAAAGAGTGATGTTGTGTGGGCGGAAACCAAGTATGATGGCGAACGTGCACAAATACATGTTGAAATACGCGAAGGCGACAAACCACATATCACCATCTATAGCAAGAGCAAGAGAAACTCCACACACGACCGACATGGTATTCATGGCCTTATTCGTGAAGCCTTGGGTCTTGATCGACAGGTTAATCCGGTAGCGAGTGGTAGGAAGACAGTCAAGCGTAACATCGTTCTCGATGCTGAGATGGTGGCCTGTAAAGGTGAAAAGATTGACGGTAAGTAACCAAGAAATTGTTGTGGCACAGTACCCGTATCCTGATTCATGGCATAGAATTTTGGCGTATTAGACAGTTGATAGGTGACACGGCGCGTGGCGTCAGAGCGGGAAGACGAAGTACTAAAGCACCCGACACCGAATGGTGCGTGTTGCGCTGTATATTCTGAATTCGTGGACTAATGAACCTGAGTGTAGCCCCGAGTCTATGCAGAGCGAATTGAATGAGGATTTCAGCCTTGGCCTGGTTTTCTTCGACGTTCTCGTGTTAGATGACGTTTCGCTGATTTTCAGGCCGTACCACGAGCGCCGTAGCATATTGGAGCGCCTTATTCGCGTTGAACCAGGAAAATGCATGCTTGCAGCTCGCTACAGGGTTGACATGAAAAATCCCAACCGGCGAAACCAACTCCACGAAATCTTCCAACAACATATTGACAATCACGAAGAAGGATTAGTGTTGAAAGCAGAAGAATCCCCTTACAACCATTATAGGAACCCTTGGGTCAAGCTGAAGAAGGATTACATCGCTGGGGATGGTGATACACTGAGTATGGTCATGCTCGGGGCTAGCTGGAACAAGGATAGGGGTAGAGAGCTGAGGGTTCCCCCATCCGCATTCAATACTTTTTACATTGGGGTATTGACCAACCCACAAGACATTAAACTCAACGTAAGGCTCCTTTACTTTCTTTTTTCGTGGCTATTAACCAATTCATACCTACGTTATAGCCCAACGCAAGGCCCAAATTCGATTTATACTTCACTGTGGAATACGGTTTGAGTCGCGAGAGTCTGGATATGTTCATCGCGATGATTAAAGCATCAGAAAGCGTTCCGGTTACCCATAAGCATAAATTACCCTACGACGTCAAAATCCTGGAGGAAATACAACCAGGACCTCCAAGTATCCTTTTGGAATCACCCATAGTGGTCGAACTCTTTGGTGCAGGGTTTACCAAAGCTCCTAAGAGTAAAGTAGGTGTATCAGTATTATCTTCTCCTCTTTGTTTACTTATAACGTTATTCCAGCATTATGAGCTGCGCTTTCCTCGGATGCAAAAGTACTTCCGGCGAATGGATCGCCCTTGGCAAGATGCTGCAGATTGGGAACAAGTTCGTGATGCGGCTCGTAAGTCAGTGGGTCGCTCAGAAGACGAAGACACCCCATCCCAGTGGTGTAATAAAACATGGGCAGCACATACGAAGCCTAAAACTATTCCATCGACAGAGGCGGCTATCATCAAAGAAGAACCTCTCAGTCAGGAAGAAATACTCCCTGCACCCAAACGCAGACGCATCGAAGTTCTTACTCCCCAAGCTTCTTCCCCCTTTAAACACGTTTCTGCGCCACCTTTTGCCTCCATGACCAACCTTCCTCCTGGAAATAGTGAACGTTTGCCATCCAGTTCACCCCATTCTTCACAACCAACGCCTTCATCCAGGTTCTTGACTCTGTTTTCTCCAACACGTGTACCAAATTCGCAGAAGTTCACTATTACAGAGAGCCAGGTTCCAGTATCAACAGCTTGCCTAGGCCTGCAACGGTCCATGATTTGGTTTGCTCGACCTTCCAAGGAACAGGGCTGCCCACGCTGGCAGAAGGACCAAAGGCGCATTTCAGAGGAAAGGCGAACGAAATCGTTGATGACTCTTCTGCAACGCTGTGGGTGGTGCGATGAACCTTGCTCACCGTCGATTCGGAATGGGTTGATTATTGTTGATACGTGCTCTGAGAAGGGACCTGCTCTATGGAAGAAAACTGTGCGCCTTATTGAGGACGCTGCCACTGAAATCAAGGACGAAAACTGCCTGCCTATTTATGTTATCCAGTGTCGTGATCATACCGAAGGAACTTTGTAGACAGTAACTTATTTCTCTAAGCTATTACGCATATTTGTAGCACTCACATGCATCTGTTGTACGTACTGTTAAGTGTAGCACTTTTCCTTTGTATCCACCACAGATTTCTCTTTTGCAAAAGTCAAATACTGTGACAGGGGCTCGAATTCCAAATAAGGCGATTGTCATTTTGACATCATCACTCTCGGATCGTCATTGGGGAGTGAGAGGTTTCCCATCTCGCTACTCTTTCAACAATAACAACTTCAAATCCGTTGCTAGTGCTCGATGCTAACACGTATTCTTCAAGCTTCAGCACAGGTAGCCCTTCCAGGAAGCCGCCAGTTCTCCTCAACAACTCGAGTTCTCGGACGCGCCGTTGTTTACGCTCAAAATGGAGACCCAACCAAAGTTTTGAGGGTTATATCATACCCTGACCTCCCAGCCCCAGAACCCAGTTCATTGAACATCAAGTTCCTGCTCTCCCCGATCAACCCCGCAGATATCAACGTGATAGAAGGCGTATACCCTTCCAAGCCCACAAAGTCGAATAACCTCACTCAAGATGGACTCGGAAGCAAGTCCGAGCCCGTGTTTGTTGCAGGAAATGAGGGTTTGGCTCAGGTTACCGCCGTCGGAGCTGGTGTCTCTAACCTATCTGTTGGGGATTGGGTCATTATGACGAAACAGCAGGCAGGGACATGGGCGACGGATAGAAATGTCAAAGCTGAGGATGTTTTGAAAGTCCCAGATGCTGAAAGCCTTACTGAAGCTCAAGCAGCTACATTGACTGTGAGTCTATTATTCTCAACGAGATACGAGAGCCTATTGATCTTGAAATTTCTAGGTTAACCCTCCAACAGCTTACAATATGTTGACGAATTTCGTTGACTTGAAACCAGGAGACTGGGTCATTCAGAATGGTGCCAACAGTGCTGTATGTATTTCGCATAATCTAAAATTAAACACAATTCAAATTTAAAATAGGTTGGACAAGCCGTTATACAGATTGCTGCTGCCCGAGGACTCAACACCATAAACCTCGTTCGCGAAAGGTATGATACCCTTGTCCCGCAGAATACATATCTGAGAACAATGTGTAGGCCGGACTTTGAAGTATTGGAAAGCAAGCTAAAGGAAATTGGAGCAACCCACGTTCTCACTTATAATCAACTAAGCGACAAAGCGGTGAGAGAAAGAATTAAAACATGGACTGGTGGAAAGGTAAGTATCTCAACCGGAATATCCAATATGGTAGGCTCATGTCGAGTTCACATGTACAGCCTATCCGATTAGGTTTGAACTGCGTTGGTAAGAGGCACCCCTTCACAACATGCTGGTCAATTAACTTTTGGTTTCGTATGACAGGGGGCGAGTACACCACAGCAATGGCCAAGTTACTTGGGAGCAACGCACATTTGGTCTCCTACGGGGCGATGGCGAAACAGCCGCTGTCTATTCCGATCTCGCTATTCATTTTCAAGGACCTCACCTGCCATGGATTCTGGCAGAGTAGATGGTACATTAAAAAACCAGCTGCAGAGCGCGAACAGTTGATGAAAAATCTAGTATCCTTGATGAAGGAGAAGAAAGTGGGTACCACAGGCTATGATCACTGCAGGGCTTTATTTCTGACTTGCCGTAGCTCGATACCCCTGAACATGAAATTGTGACCGTTTCAGCGGAAGAAGGCAATGAAGAAGCATCGAGACGTGTGCAACAGCTAATGCAAGCCATGACGGAAGGTAGATATGGAAAGAAGGTGTTGCTCAAGATAGAGGATAATTAGACGTAAATGCATGATTTGACGTGCAGCAAATAATTGCAAAAAGTAGTCGTACACGGATAACACTATCTCATCTTCCTATCCTCAAAGAAGCGCTGAAGTACAGGTGTAAGCAAATAAACAAAGGAAATTAAAAGTAACACACCTTGAGGTGACGGAGTTGCCATGCGCAGGTGGCAATGAGGACAATGATCTGAGCAAGGGAATACCATACTGCGCGTGCATTGGTTGCTTCACTCAGGTCTCTGTAATCAGCCTCCCTTTCTCTTTGATATTGCTGCTCGCGTCTAATATCCTCCAGCTTGAGATTCAAGTCGCGGACCTTTGAAGCGAGTTCTGAAACATGAGAACGGTCTTGCTCTTTGTCTGGTTTTGTGGAACCGACGACAATATCGAGATAAAGACGAATATGGGTGTGGCTAAACCAAGCGGTATAGTTTGTTGAGAGACAGATAGAATGATCTCCTTGTTCGTGTGATGTAAATGTGAATTTGCCTTCCAAAGGACCTGTTGACTTTACGACGGTGTGCCCTGAAGGTTCTTCCTGTAACAAAGAAGAGTTGAATAGTGATGAAGTTGTACAACAAAACATTAACAGACCTGTACTTCGACAACTATGCCTAGTTCTGGATTATCTGCAGTGTACTTTTGTTCCTTTTCTGACCACTCGAGAGCGCGATAATGACCTTTTAAAATGAATAAGGGTCTGCATAGCCTGGCGTTGAAATGTGAATATTACCTTCAACAACAGTGTCCGTTGGCAACTCCTCTATAAAGCAGCGTTTCTGGTTTGCATCGAGATAGAAGTGAAGGGCGTTAACATAAGAAACAAAAGTTAACAAACAAGAAAGAAATAATAGCTTCATTGCTTTTTCGTAACATACAAGAAACAAAAAGCAACAAGAGTATCGACGTGTAAACAGTGTTTGGTTTAACCTTTGATTACAAACATTGATGTCATGTTAATATAAAGTGTCTATATCTGCTATACCATTTGTTATGTTTTATTACTTGGTTGTCCATTAAAGTACAGCTTTCTCAATTCAATGCAGTTGTATTCATTTGAAAGTGTCCTTTTCTAGCCCGGGTTTCGGCTCCAAGCTGTTGTCTACTCATGTCAAGGTCTTGGCAGACACATTCCCGGAGAAAGGTATAAGGCTGTGCCGTCGTGAAAATACCAACAACCCACAATCGTTTTTGTCTTAAAGGCCTCCTCTCTCTCAACCCCCTCATTATCACCATTCCCTTCTCAAAGCCTATCTGAAAGTCATTTCTCTATCATGGCATCATTACTATCATATTTCTGGCCTGCTGCAGATGTGCGTCTATCTCTGTCATGTCTTGCCTTGTCGACGTCTTGAACCTGAATTTGTAAAACAGACAGACCACCAAGAAGAGATACCCGAAACTACACCATATACCGTTACCATTCCCTTGAACGAGAAGCCTCTGGTTGCGAAAAGCATGTATAAAGTATGAACCTTTATAACAATCGCCTTTTCACTCTCTCAAATCATGCTGTTTTGTCAAGGTTCTTGAGGGGCGATTACAAAAGTGGTACAAACATCAACAGTCACGGAGTTCAAATCTTCTTCGAGTGCGCGGCTACAGTGCCGCGCAGGACACCTTTGAGTCTGTCGAAGTTATCACCGATCACTGGCCAACCGTTCTTGAATACATTGAGGACAAGAACCCCGATAATGCCACCAAGACCAAATTTGTAAGGTGGCCTGTGCTTTCTCTGTTCGGATACCCTCTTAACAGCCCCCTCCCAGTGTCTCGACCTCGCAAAAGCAGTGCTTAATCTTCACAACAACGACTTTCCTCATGGAGCGATAAGAGGGGTAATATTTTATTCACCACATCCTTTCATCAGTCGATATTAATCGAAGTCATCTTCCAGGACAATGTTTACGTGAGAACTGATGGCGTATGCGTGCTGGGCCTACCGGCGCTTCTTGATAAACCTTCCCCAAAAGACTTGGAAGATTACAAGCGCTGGCTGTCTCCCGAAATCCGTGAACCGGCGCTTTATAAAAACATCCGAGTGGATCACTACAAGGATTACCATGGAAATTACAGATTGCCTAATGACATCTACATGTTGTCGTCTACATTCACAGAGGTAAATTATTTTAGTGCTTGATTCTTCTGACGGGCTCGGCTAACCCCACAATCAAAGATTTTCACCGGAACAACACCCACGATACAACCTATCCCAACAAACGCCAAAGACCTCGCAGTCCGACAACTTTTTGTCCTTCCAGAAGACGACGACAAAGCCGGGAAGCTCGCCGATATCCCAGGGGACATACTCCCCATTATCAAGCAAATGAGGAACATGACTCCCGTTCACCGATACAATGCAGACAAGACTGTGGATGCGTTAATAAAACCTTCGCTGGCTCGTCGGCCAAGCGGCAACTATATCAATAGCAAGGTTGTAGCAAGAGGAGTCCTTCATGCTCAAAAGTACTAAATTGGCAAATAATAGTCTTCGTATTTATTTATGGATGTACGGGTATAATGTATGTTGTAAAGTTACAGTTGTGTGTCAAGGATATATGTACTACAAATCATAGGGAATAATAGAATGGAACTATCAAAACAACAAGTCGAAAACGACTTTATCTCATCGCCGTGCCTGGCACCCCCATAGTCAAACTTGTACTGCGACTGACCATACCCAGGGCACTCGCAATACCGCCTGGTGGAACCGTACCACCAGCACTGCTCAAAGAGTTGACTAAAAGGTCTCTGCAACATCGAGCACGTTCTCTCCTCTGCACAAACCACGAACCGGCGTCCACTGGGACCGCCAAAGGAACACCGATAATTCCATTCTCCCTGGCCTTCCGAACACTGTGGATCAGCTCTTCCAACTCGACCTCCGAATCCAACTCGTCCAAATCTTCTGATACATCTTCACGCATCTCGACCGCCAAACGTTCCGCCGCTGCCGCCGCGGCAGCTGCCTTCTTGCCAATCTTCTTTGACGTTGATGTTCCTCCTGCCTTCTTCGTCGATGCAACAGGTTGTTCTGTGCCCTGAGCAGCAGCCAATTCTCCAGCAAGTCTCTTCTTCTCCAATTTCTCCCGTTCCCGTTTTTCCTTCTTCTCAGCCTTCGTCTCTCGCTTAACCGGCTCTACAAAGTTGGGGTTGTTTGCACGCTGCCATTCTAACAAGAGTTCGTCATAATCCCTCGATCGACCTTGCACAGCTCTTTTAGCGCCCATTGAATGAGATTTGCAAGTCAGAGAACGAGAGCAAGGAAGTCCTTTGTCGTTGATGACACCACACTGCTTGTCGTAGTTCACGGGGCCCTTCATCCGCCCTTTAGTCACTTTAGGCGCAGGCTTCGTCTTCTTCTTAGCAGGCTCGTCAGGGGAGGGAGATGCCTTTCTCTTCTTTGAGCCTAGTATATGTGCCAGTGTCAATTTGCGCAAAAAACACTCTTGTCCAAAAGGCAATAATCAAAGTCGTTTACCATCAGCATCCGCCTTGGCCTTGGCCCCTTTCTTTCCTCCAGCACGTATTGCCGCACAGTTGTCTAAAAATATATGCCAAAATTACAATCGAATCTTCAGAATGCCGTTTGTATACAGGTAAGCAATTGCCACGCACCTGCATGTTCCGCTGCTGCACTCCGTAGAATAGGTTTACCGCATTCCTTGCATTTCACCACACCAATATCTGTCGTCGAAGTGAGGGGTCGGGCACCAAATATCTTCATATCTCGCGCCTCTAGCCATGATGTTGGAGCTGATGTAAGGTTCTCTGGAGCAGGTGAGGGTGTCTTTGGTATGTCCCATGAGAATGGCGCAGAGGGACTAGGGGATGGTTTGAGTTTAAGGGTCATTGTGATGACTGTCACACCGTGACGCCGTTAATCAATCCAAAGCTAAGTAAGACATCAGGCAATATGCCTTGTTATTCTTCAAGAAAGAAAGAAACTATACAATTATGAAATTGTCCGTGACAGTAAAATATACAATGTGAATGAAACCTTCAATCCAAAAGAGAACAGTATCATGAAGTATCTAGCTCTTGTAATACCCATAACTACAGTCATGAATATGATAGCCTTTCATCAAACTCAATAACGAGATTTTAATGGGGAGACATTCCCCTGACAAACGAACTCCAGCGTCAGAGCAAGAAGGAACTCGACAAATAGGTCGACATACCCTCAGAAAGGTTCAAATGTAGTATTCAGGTTTACGAGCACTAATGCCGTATTCTGCTAGAGCAGCGCTGAGGTCCTCCATCGTCAAAGTAGTTCTGGTCTTATCCTAAAAGCGAACCTGTCAGCGACCATATAAAATGAAGTCAAAGCTGGTAGTACCTTGACAGATCCTGGCCCCGAAAGTGGTTGATTGACTCGAGCACGACCTCCTGTCGCGTTTGTACGAATACGAGCATGTTGGTATGCGTCGGCCGCAATGTCAGAAACAAATTTCTGCGCTGCCAATGACAATAGTCTCTTTCTATAAACAGTGAGTTGTATTTAGTAAAATTCTCTGAGCGACAAGTCCTGACTCACAGTCTGACATCCTCGCATTCAAATCCGACGCGTTGGAGGTAATAATCAGTGACTTCATTAGGAATCTACTCAGAAATACAGAATGAGTCGCATTTCCAGGGTATAATGGCCATGAGATATGCACCAATGGCTCATAATCATCGAGCATGAGCATGAATTCAGCTAAAGTCCTGTCTCTCCGTGCCTCTTCTGCAGCCTGTCGTGACTGCTGGGCTTGTTGAGTAGTTGATGATGACGCATTTGCAGTAGACTGTGCCTGTGCATGAGTCTGAGAAGATTCCGCTGCTGCTATCGGATATGCAGACGATATAGGATATGCAAAGGTTGTGGCAGGAATTGGCTGTTGTGAGCTTGACATTGTGTTGTTTGGCGTAAAGAGGTGGTCTTCCAATCTGTCGGGGTTTGCGGAGTTTCGGAGTTTGAAACAAGGGTATATATTACCCACCCTTAATTTTTTTATCATCACAACATGTGGCTTGCTCTTGACTCTCAACGTCCGAGTCGGACAAGGTGAGCATCAATTTTTTTCTTTTTTGATCATGTCCCTTTCTATCCCTTTCTCTATTATACATGATGTTTGAGGCATTTGGCTTTACGCAGGAGCGCACCCTGCACTGCAGAAAATCAACTCAGCTACCTTCGGAGGCCCTGCTTTGGTGGGGTAACTCTGTCCTTCTGATCTTTTTATCCCTTTTTTTCCCTCACACCTGTCTGGACAAGAAACTAATTGGCTCCTCCGCAGGCAACCTTGGCATGACCAGTGATGTCAATTCTAGAACCATGTACCTGTAGTTTATTGAATGATATACGAAATTGCTGCGTAAATTTTCAATGCGGCCCGTTTTCTTAACATGAGTCTTCAATTTACCTCAGTGTCTCCCACATGTCTGCCCCCAATTCGTTTCTGTCGACATCGGGTGATACAAAAGCAACTGCGTATAAAACTGCGCATGTCACTTTACGTCTACACGGTCTATGGTCTTTGAGAAAGCCTTTTGTCAATTCCTTAATCTTATCGAGTTTGGAATTTTGACTTCGACCTCGTTATCAAAACCCCCGCCTCTCGGACATGTAGCCCAGCACTTCCTGGTATTTATAAATACAGGAAAGTATCGTTCAATGTCGGTAGAGTTTTTCATTATTCCAGCTCTTCTTTCCTGAGCACTTTACCTCGTTTTTCAATGAGGTCAAACCGTTCTTCTGCTCCCGTAGCAGCCTCTGCTGATGCTACCAAGATTGGCACATCTTGTGCGGAATGTCGCCGGTACGTAGTCGCAACTTATCTACTATTATTCTATCATGTGCTAGATCTTAATTATAACTCTCCTTGAACCAGATCCAAACTCAAATGTGACAGGTTGGTGCTTATTTTACTTCGACCAGCATTTTCATCGATTTATTCTCTCTCGTCAAGGTCATTCCCCTGCCAATCATGTATACGGTAAGTATTTCGAGAGCAATGACATATCCACTGTTCTCATCAAAATTTCCCCAGTCGTGGATGCGCTAATATCTGTCCCGATGGTAAGAAATCATGACAATGCTGATCTCATAAGGATGCTCAACCGCTGTAGGCACAATGCCTGCCACCAAGGGCAACAAGTAAGTTGGACCGACCCCCAATTGGTACCATACAGCGAATTAAAAACCTATCCTAGAGCTCTTGTCGTCCGCGCTCAAAAGCTAACCGAGGAGGTGGACGAGCTCAAATCACGTATCCACGAATTAGAGGCTGCCCTCGAAAACGCTCGATTGAACGACCCCACCGCCACCTCTGCCCATGGTTATCAGTATCATGGCTCTCCGTCCCTTTCGCCAATCGAGCCAGGACCAAGTGCTGCCAGTTCACAGGGACTTCCCCGACTCTCATCAGCGATTAACGACCTGGTATCTGCATTCCCCCTCGGCCAAAAGAACCACAGTTATTCGTTGCGCATATTTGAACCATACATGCCACCAAAAAAATTCGCGCTGCATGCAACATGTCTTTTCTACATAAAATCCTCTCATGTGTTCGAGTCTCTTATTTTTCACTCCCAGTTCACGTTGTAACGACTCTTTTTTAAACAGTAGCAACCCAGTGTCGAGTGAAGAACTCTTAAGGGACATTTTGGCCAACCTTTATCCCAGTGGAGAGGACCCCTTTTTGGCCGACATGGTTTCTCATAAACTGTCCGTTTTCTTCGCCACCATCGCACTGGGCATCCTTTGCGATCGAGGGGACGATGCAAAAATGAAAAGCGAGCATTATCATAACCTGGCTCGGGCGGCCCTCTCGTTCGAATCATTGTCCACAACAGCGAGCTGCGCGACGATCCAGGCTATCTTCCTCGTCACTCGCTTGACCCAGAAAGCACATTCTTGCGTCTCAGAGGAGTGCTGGCTTTTGAATGGAATCAACAACCGCCTGATACACAAGGTACGTAATTTGTCTACTTGCTTTGTTCGCTCAAAATAACTGATTCGTGTTTGCAGCTTGGTTTGCGTGAGTGACGATATCTCGATCTCCCTCACGATAACCGCCTGCTGATTCATTCTCGACGGCTTTAGATCACGAGGGTTATGCTTCGTCAGTTGAAGAGCGCCAGAGGCAAGCCGCAAGGAGGGTTAGTTACTATCTTTTGCGCACAATAATCCATTTCATTGACCAAAGCGACAGGCCTTCTGGGAAGTTGTTTCGTGGGATGCATGGGCTGTACGCAATAACCCAGTTTTTCGTTGCCTGGGCTGATGTGTTTTCTGCTGAATACCTAGTGCTTCATCAGTGATCGACCCGGTTACTTCTCGTTAAAGCACGTCAATTGTCCTTTCCCGGAAAACGTAGTCTGCCAGATTTCTGGGATGGATCTCAGTTGCAGGTATTCTTTTGTACCTTTTGTTTCAGTTACTTATTTACTGCTTCAGGGTCCATCTGGAGATATAAATTCACCACTTGTTGTGTGACTTTAACCCTCGACTATACGCTGAGTTATCGGGACCCACCTTATTCTGCAATCATCGATGTCGACCACAAAATTCGCGCGTTTCCGCTGCCTACCGAAGTTCCCGCCCAGGCCATGCAAACAGGAGGATCTACGGAATGGTCCTCTGATGCATTCACGGCTGCACAAGAGTTTGCTACCCTCTCTGTAGTCGAAGCCAGTATGTATCGGGGGATTTATCTTACTACGATTGCTGATGTTTTCTGAATCTCCTAGCATTGATCTGCTTGCACAAGAAATACTTTATTCAAGCAATGTGCCTCGACCCAAACGACCCGTTTTCCACTGAATATCAGGTCTCAGCGCGAACGACTCTTCATAGTGCTTCACGAATCATCAATGGCATGATCAAGCTGTACCAGCAACATGCCAGAGAACTTAACTTGACCTGGTTCCTCTGGGCACCTGTGTTCATCTCCACGGTTAGTGGTCATAGCTTCATATCGTTCGTGGTCTTACGTACTAGGTTTTGATAGAACGTTCTTCGTGACTTGACTATTCGATGCCCCCGATGTCCGGTCTCTAAAAATGCCTTACAACTCTACGAGAAGGCTATGGCACTTTACGAAGATGCAATGGCAGGGATTTCCGAGGGACCTCTCGTGAGTAATCCTCCATGACAATTCCTTGACGATCACCGATAGTCGCTTCAGGCCAAACTACGAGCATTTTATGGCAAAGCATGTGTTGCGGTCTCGATGGCCGACAACTTCCCCAATCCTGTAATGCAAACGCCGGTTCTTCACAGCGCTCTAACGGTCCCAGAAAGCTCCGGCCTTGGTGCACGGTCTCAACGGCGCTATCCCAGCCCCATGGACACTCTTAGAAGTCAAACACCGCATCATGGGTTTCAAGAGGACCAACCAAGCACATCATGGATGGTACCACACAGCACCAATACCGCGACCGTGAATTTATTGCCGGAGAGTGTATACGATTCGTCGATTTACGTCCCCGAAAGTGAATTTGGATATCAACAACGATGGGACGCAAGCCAACAATGGGAAGACTTCGTGGCAGAATTTAGAGTACCTGATCACGAACTTTTAGACAGATCGAAGTAATTCTACTTGAGACCGTATTTTGTATCCATAGTCTGCTCTCCTTTCAACAACGATTCGCTCTCCTCACTCTCCAAGCCATCTAATAGAGCACTGATATTGGGAGAAACAACAAATTGCTTGTTGACTTCCCCAAGGAAAGTCAGGCGTCTATGCTTTTTGTCCAAACAGACGGCTTGCTGTAAGAATGAGGGCTGTGTCGCCGTGTTCACCTGAATAAAGCAACCACTTCAGAAACGACTTGAAGGAGTATGGAAGTATATCTTACATCAAGTATGATACCGTTCGTTAAGCGCATCTTGACTGCACCACTTTTGTAAACCAGTAATTCCCCGATGGCCCCATCGACAACGGGATTGGGTTTGTCGGAATTTTCTGTCGAAGCTGTTTCAACAGCAATGGGTTTTTGCGATGACATGGAGGCTTGTGGTTCCTGTTCTGGGGCAAACGACACCTTTTTCCCTGGAGGCGCGTTTTGTGGCGGCTCGAGGTCTATATCCGCATTCTTGGGCATGGTGAATGAAGGAAACGGATATGGAAAGTGAAACAAGTAAAGTCGATCTTCTTGGACACCATCCTCCTGATGATTTTCAATTGAGTCTGAAGCCACTCCGCTCATCAAAGCAAGGCATACCTCAATAGCTGCATGTGCAGTGAAGTCTTCGATGATATCCTCCAATTCACCTTCATCCTCTGCATCGCTCAGGCCTGTAACGGCAGGTTCTGTGTCTTCTTGAATAGAAGCTAACGCACGGAATACAATTGAACGGACACTCTGATGTGTTTCAAGAACGTGAACAGAAACGCTTACCTTTTTCATCGTCTTTCTCTTCGATTTTCACCCTTTTTTGCCTTTTCCCACTTTCTCTCTTGAGACTTTCCGGGGCCATCCAATCCATTTGCTTGACCTTTTCCATGTCCACAATCTCCACTCCTTCATCGGGATCTGAGTATGTTTCCTCCTCCTCGACTTTTAATTTGCCCTTTTTATCTGATAAATCCCTCTTCAATGAAGGGGCTGCTGTTTGTGAAAGACCCTCTGATAACGAAGATGAGGTCCTGGTTGGAGCGCTTGGTACAAATGACGTTGTTGACGCTGAGCGTCTACCGCTACTACCAGCAAGGGCAGGACCAAGGGCAAAAGGACCACTTGCGGTCATTTCAACGACAGGTGGGCCTCCTCTTCCACGACCCCTTCCTCTTGCATCGCCTCTACCTCTACCCCTACCTCGGCCACGTTCGGTTGACGGTGGAGGAGGAGGGATAGCAGCTGTTGTGGGCTCCTAGAAAATACGAAGAAGGAATTGGTGACATTGGCATTCCAAGAAGCAGCACAGGAACCAACTGGTTTAACTTCCCTGTTCCAACATGTTAGTTAGATGTTGCACTGATAAAAAGGTCCACTTGCTCTTTTTTCCTGCGCTGAGGAAGTGTTGGGACAAATTTGAGCTTATTGGCACCTTGGCGCGTTACATCACTCTGCTTTTTGGCTAAGCTGCCAATAGCTTTTGGAGCTGATGATCCTGGCTCTGTTCATAAGTCGTAAGGAATATACCTCTGAACATGAAGATTAAATCAACAAACCTGACATGATAGAGCTCAATGACGGTTCAGATTGATTTGAATTGACGCCGACCAAGTGATAGTAACCACTTCACGTGACTAAATCATATGTCAAAAACTCTATTTTTGGTTAGTATTCATTTTTTTATCTATCTCTCTTTCCTTCAGGCCCCTTTGACAATGGTTCAACATCTACACGTTACCTACAACAACATCCACAATCTTATCCGTAATGCGACCCCAAAGATCGCAAAGGATTTTAACCCAGACCTTCTGGTTGCGATTGGTACGCGTCCTTAGTATCAGTCTTCTTTGCTTTATTTAACGCGATACTATTATAGGTGGAGGGTGCGTTTTAATGACCACCGGTTTCCGTCTGTACATCCTTAATGACCTTACCTTTTAGAGGGTTTTTCCCTGCTCGTGTTATGGTACCATAATTAACTTCATTTTTATTGTCTGTACACTGACACCAATTTAGCGGACATTCTTGAGAGAAGAAACGAGTAACAAGACATTGCAAATTCAAGCCATTGGTCTGTCTCTATACGAACCGGTTGAAGGAACAAGTGAAGATGCAATTGGGAACGAGGTCATCCGTACACAATGGTTGTAAGTTTGCTTTGTTACTTTATCTTATCTGGCATTCAATCATCTATACAGAACCGACTCTGGAAAACTTTTATTAGGAAAGCGCAATCTGATCGTCGTACGTTTCTGTTATCGGTGATTACAAATGACTCTGAATATGTCGTAGGACGAGGTTGATGATACCCGCAAAACTCTCCAGTACGTAAGATGGCCGTCAGGTCAATAATCTATCTAACTGTGATCAACAGCTATGCTTTGTCAGAGCTGCGTAAAGACGTCGAAGCTGAGCTCCTACTACACCCAGAAGATCAGCGTGACAGTCTTAGGAAAGCCACTCAATTTGCTATCTTCGTCGTGCATAACAAAAACAAGGAGAAATTAGCCCAACTTCCTGATGATATTCCGTACGATCTATGGCACATCTCACCTGAGTATAGCTAAAATCTTTCATTTAGATACTTTGCTGGCGAAGAAGTGGAAGACGTTTGGTAAGTGTTAAGCTTCCATATCCTGCATAAGTGATGTGTATTCATACATTTCGTTAGGTTGGATTACCCTTGGGAAGCCACGTAAGAATAACCTTCATTACAACGTGCTGGTGTTGATGTTAGCTGACCTTTTTTTATTTCATTTTTAGCAATATTGAGGAGCACGATCAATACGCCCTGAAGGACAGGTTGTCGTTATCGTCATGATGGTTCGTTTTTCTTAAATTGAATTTCATTCAAAACCCAGTCCTGTACACAAGGGGTCCACAAGCCTGGTGGATCTCATGAAATTAAAGCCATACCGTTACCTTGTGGCCTAAGTAACATGAATTTGTATTATTTTTTGTAGAATTTCTATCTAGGGTGGAAATCAGACCTTGTCAGGTGATAAGCTGCCTCGTGCTTGGGCGCCTAAGTCCCTTCCCGTTACTGCGATTATGGGTACCCCAATTGTTATCTCAACCATCATCCACCATCTCTCTGCACGTCCCCGACATGGCTCAAAGAGATGCCAGGTTGAAAAAACTCTTTTTCGACATCATAGAGGGAAAACAACAGGTCACTTCAACCAACAGTAGACGATTCCTTCAATCGATCTGCTCCCGCCCCGTGGGCTCCGACAGTGCCAGAACATTTGACAAACTATGTGCAAGCCAATCAGGGATCGAATCTCTACAAAAAGCTATCAGCGCTCACACGGACAACGTATCGCTGAACAAAGAATCTACCGACCTCCTTAACTTCATTCGTGAATCCGATCTTAGCATTGTAGCTGGAGGAACAGTTTTAGAAGATGTGTTACTCAAGCTCGTGGATCCATCTTTCTATTTCAACGCGTTAATAACGGCATTTTTGGATCGAAAACTCGAGGAAGGAGCACAAGTCGCCTTCAGCTGGTTATTGCAGCAACTTTGTCGTCTTGATGCCGCGAAATCCAAACCCTTTCGAGAACACGCACATATCAACGTAATCATTGACTTGTTGATCAAGTCTTCGAACCATGTTGTAAAGTCCACAGGGCATGACATACAGCAGGTTTTGAAGGCCTATCACACCCAAGGCAATACTTCGGCTGCTGGAAATGCTGGAGGTCGTCACGACAATGATTTCGAGGATTTTCGCGAAATATCAATTCTTCCAACTGCCAACGAGCTAGCATCGACCAGGGAGCCCTTTCTTAGGCCATCTGAATTTCTCGAAGACCCAGCAACGACAGAGACGAGGGTTTACATGCATCTGGATAACCAATTTCGCCTCCTACGGGAGGACCTTCTCTATGAGCTAAAGGATGACCTCGCCATTGCTCGCGGTCAGAAAAAGGGTTTTTATCGGGGTGTAAGAGTTGACGGGATCGTAGCTGTTGGGATGGATTGTGGGTCTGACGAAAGGAAGCGTACCAAGTGGTCTCTCGTTGTCCGATGCAAGAACGGTATTCCAGAGCTTCATGGCATTCGAGATGCCAAAAAGAGGAAGGAGTACATCATCGAAAATCGCAACCGATTTTTGCGACATCAGTCATTGGTGTGTCTGCTTGCTGGTGACCAGCCCATTGGCTTCCCCTGTATCAACCGCGACGAAGACCGACTGGCAAAGGACCCACCCGAGATCGTCATCCAGTTCGATGGGAAGGAAAGCCTCGTCGAGGTCGCATTGTACAAGCTCAAAGCTGGAAATGTTTCTCTCATCCAGATTGACACTGCGCTATTTGCTTATGAACCGGTGCTTAGACGCCTTCAAGCTACCAGCACCATTCCTCTGGCAAACGACCTCCTCTTGTGGACAAAGGATTCCCAAGTTTCAGCTGTTGATCTTCCAGAAAGGCTTCGCCGTTTGGTGGAGACCCTCGAGATCAATCCGTCGACAGATCTGAAAAGTGCTTTGCAGACAAAGACTTCCCTTCAACTCGATAACTCCCAGGCACGCTCCTTTGTCAGTGGATTGACGCAATCGGTTTCCCTCATTCAGGGACCCCCAGGTGAGAGCTACTTTTTGAGGCTCAGAGATAAGTATCAGCAAATAAAACTCACATCATTCAACTGCAGGCACGGGAAAATCCTTTATCGGTGCATTGCTTGCCAAGGCAATTCATGTCTGTACCCAAAAGACGATTCTAGTTGTGACTTACACCAACCACGCGCTGGATGACATATTGTCTGGCTTGCTCAAAATCGGTATCCCAGCTGGCGACATCGTGCGACTCGGCGGTGCCACCAAAACGAGCAGCACTATTGCACCCCTCCTACTCCAAAACCAGCCACGCACGCATATCCGCTCAGAAGATCAATGGGCCATCATCGACCAATACCGACATTCTGGAGAAGACGCACACTCAGAACTAGTGTCACTCTTCTCAAAATACCGTGAAGCCAAGGTAGACCTGTTGGATTTGCTCCTATTCCTCGAGTTCCACGATGATTCCTCGTTCTACGATGCCTTTTCTATTCCTGAGGAAGACAGTGAAGAAGACGGAGGAGGATTCCAGCGAGTCGCCGAGGGTGGAAGGGAAGCGAAGCAAACCTATTTGATTGATCGTTGGTGTGAGGGTTTGGACCCTGGGATTTTTATCGAGGAGAAGTTTGCGCAGGAAGGATGTATGAAGATATGGGACATGAAGCTATCTGCACGCCGAGAGTTGTACGAGCAATGGAAACATCTTATGTTGCAAGAGGTCATCGCCGAATTCTGCAATAAGGCCGAGAGCTATAACCAAATACAGGAGAAACTGAAGAGGTGCCAGGGGGCGGGTTTGATCGACATACTTCGCAGTAAACGAATTGTAGGATGCACAACAACCGCAGCCGCGAAGTACTGCGAAGATCTTCACTCCCTCAGTCCAGATATATTGCTTGTCGAGGAAGCGGGAGAAATATTGGAGAGTCATGTCCTGACCTCTCTCAGCTCAAAGACAGAGCAAGTTATTCTTATTGGAGACCACAAGTATGTTTCCCAACTTCCAAGCGTTTCACCGAACCGGTTTTTGACGTTATTGTAGGCAGTTACGACCAAAAGTCAACAACTATAGGCTAACAGTTGAAAAAGGCGACGGCTACGATCTCAATCGTTCCCTTTTCGAGCGACTGATTTTGAAAGATTTTCCTCATGACACGCTCAGCAAGCAACACCGTATGCGACCTGAGATATCCTCGTTCATCAGAGCTTTAACGTACGAAGATCTTTTGGACGACAATAGCACCCAGAACCGTCCCGATATCATAGGTCTGCAAAACAACGTCATTTTTATCCAACACGAACATCCTGAAGATGATATTCACCAGCTTTCTGACCGTCGAGACCAGTCAGCCAAGTCTTCTAAACAGAACACCTACGAAATTCAAATGGTTTTGAAGATTGTCAAGTACCTCGGACAACAGGGCTATGGTACAGACGACCTTGTCATTTTGACGCCATATCTCGGTCAATTGATGAAGTTGCGCAACACCCTAAAGAAAGACAACGATCCAATACTCAATGACCTTGATTCCGCCGAACTCGTGAAAGCGGGTCTCGTTGATGTGGCCGAGGCAAAAATAGCCAAGAAACCTATCCGACTTTCGACGATTGGTACGTACTCTATGCATGTTCCTGTTTTTTTTTTGGCATGCACTCATGCATACGCACTCTACAAAGATAATTACCAGGGAGAAGAAGCCGACATTGTTATAATCTCCTTGACGAGGAGCAACCCCGATCGTGATATCGGTTTTATGTCTTCTCCAGAACGACTCAATGTTCTGCTATCCCGTGCTCGCAATGGGATGATTCTCATTGGCAACCTTGAAACCTTCAGAAATGCGAGGAAAGGAAGGGACCTCTGGCAAAGCTTTGCCGAGCTCCTGCATAAGGGGAAACATATCTACAATGGATTGCCCATCAGATGTGATCGCCACCCAGATTATGTTGCCATCATCAATGACCCAGAAAGATTCGAAGAGGTGACTCCCGACGGCGGATGTACTCGACCATGGTGTGTATTTTCATGCTCGGATTCAATGATGGGTATTAATCTCGATTCATTAGCGGAGGGACACTTTCTTGCGGAAGCCATACATGTCCTTCCAAGTGCCATGTCATCTCAGACCACTCCAAGATGAAATGTACCGTCTTGGTAACTACAACATGCACCCGAAACCACCCTTCGACATACATATGCTCAGATGGTCCTCCCACGCCATGCAAAAAATGCGAGCGAGATGAGAGGCTGTCCAAGCAGAAACTGGAGAGAGAAGCAGAGGCAGAGCGAAGGCGGGAGGCAGACCAGAAAGCCCACCTGCAGAGGATGGATCAAATCGAGAAGGAAATGGAGAAAATACGACAGGATAAGGAGGATCTCCGCCTCGCCCAGGAGAGACAGCAAGCACTGCGTCAAAAGCAAGCAGACCTTGATGCTCTTCGCGCACAATCGTTCCCCATTTCGACCCAACTCCCAGTCAACAATCATAACAGCTCACCACCAAACCCAACTGTAGCAGATGCCACTTCCGTGCAGCCAACGCAAACTGCATCTTGGTTATCTTGGTTCAGTTCTTTGACGCCGCAAACCCAAAGCAGTCCGATCCCCGTCAAGGTCTCCGAGTCTCAAATGGACGGGAAAGACGTTCCTTCCAGTGATGGTATCTCAGAAGGTCTGCAGTCCGAAGTATCTTCACCACGACCACCAAACAAGCCATTCCCGCTCATCAAACCTTCGCCGGGAAAATTAGAATGGGAACAAGAGAAGCGGCTGACTGGTGCTTCCAATGTCTCCATTGACGCTATCATGGATATGACGGGGCTGGAGTCCGTGAAGAAGCAAGTTCTTTCGATTATGCGCAAGATCGAAGTCGCGGCGAGGCAGGGTGCATCACTGAAGTCCGAAAGGTTCAATGTTGTCCTACTGGGAAACCCAGGCACAGGTAGTTTTCCCTAACTTGCTCGCCGCGTCGAAATACTCATTGAATCCTGTTGACCCTCAGGCAAAACAACGGTTGCAAGACATTATGCCCAATTTCTTGCGTCCTGCAAAGTGGTACCTACTTCGACATTTAAGGAGACCACTGGTTCGCGGTTGGCTCAGGACGGCGTTGACGGTACACGGACTCTGGTGGATGGCCTAGTTCAGGGAGGGGGAGGTACCATTTTTATCGATGAAGCTTATCAGCTCACGAGTGGAAATCATCACAGCGGTGGTGCTGTCCTCGATTTTCTGCTAGCGGAGATGGAGAACCAAGTTGGAACACTGGTCTTTATTCTTGCTGGGTATGACCGGGAAATGGAAAAGTTCTTCGACCATAACCCTGGACTCCAAAGTCGAGTTCCGCACCGCCTCCGATTTGAGGATTACAAGGATGAGGAACTTCTCGATATGTTCTTAGGCATTATCCGTAAAGAATTCCAGGGAAAAATGAAGCTTGAGGATGGGTACCAGGGGTTGTACGCACGAGTAGCAATTCGCAGGCTAGGGAGGAGGCGAGGAAATCCAGGGTTTGGCAATGCCCGTGATTTACACAATCTGATTGCCAAAATGCGTGAGCGACAAGCAATTCGCTTGAACAAGCAGCGCAAAGCAGGTCTGATTCCAGACGACTTTCTCTTCGTTGGAGAGGACATGATTGGGCCTGAGCCTTCCAAGGCACTACAGGAGAGTGCTGCATGGAAGGAACTGCACCAAATGATTGGGTTGTCGGCCGTAAAGAAAAGCGTGCATGACATCTGTGCCACAATTGAAGAAAATTATCGTCGAGAGTTGATGGAGAAGGAGCCACTCCTGCTGTCTCTCAACCGTGTTTTTCTCGGATCTCCCGGGACAGGAAAAACCACGGTGGGGAAGCTTTATGGACAGATTTTATGCGATCTAGGTCTGCTCAGCAACGGAGAAGGTAAAATCACCCAAAAGGTACTGAGAAAGAATACTTACCTTTGCATTTTAGTCATCGTCAAAAATCCGTCGGATTTCGTTGGAGCAGTCTTAGGGGCATCGGAAGCCAACACAAAAGCGATTCTTTCCAACGCAATGGGAAAAGTCCTGATCATAGACGAGGCAAGTCAGCTTTCTGTGACATTCCAGCGTAAATTTAATGACCTCGCCGGAGCAGGCATACATGCTGTATGGTGGTGGAGGCGATCAAGCGAACAACAACAACCAATTTAAGACCACTGTCATTGATACCATCGTTGCTGAAGTGCAGAATGTACCAGGTGAAGATCGGTGTGTCCTCATGTTAGGATATAAAGACCAGATGATGGAGATGTTCCAGGTCAGCTAGATAATTATTTTTATGGGCGGAAAAAACTAACCGTTTTTCAGAATGTGAACCCAGGGTTATCCAGACGCTTCAAAATCGAAGACGCGTTCCAATTCGACGACTTTAACGACGCCGAGATGCTGAAAATCCTTGATCTCAAGCTACAAAAGCAAGATCTGTACGCGACACCCCACGCAAAAAATGTGGCAATTGATGTCCTGAGTCGCATGCGCAATCGACCCAACTTTGGCAATGCTGGCGAAGTGGAAAACCTCATCACTCAGGCAAAGGAGCGGTGCATGGGACGCAGAAACAAACTGGCACGGGCAGACAGGCCATTGGATATCATGTTCATTCCCGAGGACTTTGATCCAGATTACAATCGAGGGGCAACAGCAACCATGAACTTGGTCAAGCTCTTTGAAGATGTCGTCGGTTGCGATGATGTTGTTGACAAGCTGAAAAAATACCAACAAATCGCTCAAGTGTGTCGTACGAAAGGCCTGGATCCTCGTGACCAAGTTTCAACCAACTTTATATTCTCGGGCCCCCCTGGTGAGTCGCAACCTGACGCTGGATATATTGACACGGTGTTGATCATGATTTCGTATACATAGGCACCGGGAAAACGACAGTGGCTCGTAAAATGGGACAGGTGTTTTATGACATGGGTCTTCTGGGATCGGCCGAGGTGTTTGAATGCTCTGCAAGTGATATGGTTGGGCAGTACGTGGGACAGACGGGTCCAAAGACGAAGAAGCTGTTCGAGAAAGCTCTAGGGAGAGTTTTATTTGTTGATGAAGCGTACCGGCTAGCAACGGGGAATTTTGCTCAAGAGGCGATAGATGAATTGGTTGGCCTGCTAACCCATCCAAACTTCAAAGGCAAGATGGTGGTGATCCTTGCAGGCTATGAGGAGGATATGAATCGCCTTCTCAGCATAAACAGCGGCTTATCGAGTCGATTCCCAGATCACATCTATTTTGAAAACATGGATGCAGATCGCTGTCTTGCGGTTCTCGCAATGGAGGTGAAGAAAAAGAACGTCGTCATCGAGAACCTGGAGGATCTTCAGTCGCCCAATTATATGAAGATGAGGGAATTGATTCGGGACCTGGCGGAAATGCAGGATTGGGGAAATGCACGGGATATGGTGACACTTGGAAGAAACATAACCAACGCGTCACTCATGAGCAATTCGTTCTATATCTCGGCAGAGGAGGCCATCAGGCAGATGCAATTGATGATAGACGAGAAGCAACGAAGGACCAAGACTGCCAAAAAGCCACGGAATGTAAAACCCACCTTGCCTGTGCAGACATTGACTCCTCAGCCACCTACACCACCTGCAACAGCGACGTCAACCTCGGCAGCTAATCCTCCTCCTCCCGCTGCTCCTCCAACTCCAACCCCTCGCACACCTTCACCGGCACAGGCACGTGGACGTGGACGTGGACGTGGACGCGGGGGTGGACGGGGACAAGGACGGGGATCTGCACCTCAAGCCCAAACCACTCGAACGGAGCCAACCAATGCTGCAGGACAGGAAGTACCACGCGACGCGGGTGTTTCTGACGCAGATTGGAAACGCCTCAAAGAAGCTGAACATCGTATGATTGACGAAGACCGCCAAAGAGCTAATTTGCTGAAGGATCTGGGTAGGAAAATATTTAACCAGAAAAAGGAGGAGCAGAAGCAGCAGAAGGAGATGGAGGCTCGTGAAAAGGCACAAGCACAAGCGCGAGACGATGAAGAACGTCGCAAGATTCAAGCTGAGCGGGAGGCTGCACGATTGAAAGCACATGCAGCCAGGGTTAAGCGAGAAAGGATTGAAAGAGAGCTAGAGGCGAAGAAAGAAGAGGAACGTAAGAGGAAAGAGAAAGAAGAAAAGGCTCAGAAAAAGCTTCGAGAGTTGGGCGTCTGTCCTGTTGGATATCGTTGGATCCCACTTGGTGATGGTTATCGTTGTGCTGGTGGTTCACATTATGTTTCTTCTTCTCAACTTGGACTGTAAATCTTGTAAAATATGTTTGTGATCATATGTCGAATTTCACATTGATGAGAATAAATGAGGTTACATAATCTTTCAAGGTTTATTGGAAAGCCGAGCCAACTGCTCACACTGTTACTGTTCCTTCATTACCTCCACGTTCCACTTTATGGCTGAAGAGATTGACTATGAAGGTCTTCCTTCCAATGCTGGTCTAGCTGTATGTATTATTTTATTTGATTTTATTTACAACTGAACACTTTATAACAGGTCCACATGTTGGCGGGTGCTCTTGTAAGCCTTAACTTGCAATTAAGAAAAAAAAAAACTTTTCTGTTCAATCTCATGCTCTTCTTAGGCCGGAATCTCAGAACATGCTGTCATGTTTCCTATAGACAGCATTAAAGTGCATTTTCATACTCTTTTTAACCCGTTTCGTTTCTGATTCTTTTTTTTTCTTTTTCATTAGACCCGCATGCAGGTTTTTGCAACTTCTCCGGTCGCCGTCTATAGTGGTGTGGGTAATGCATTCACAAGAATATCTTCCACCGAAGGCATGAGGGCACTCTGGAGGGGTGTTTCTTCTGTCATTCTCGGTGCTGGTCCTGCTCATGCAGTCCATTTCGGTACACTCGAAGCCGTCAAAGAATTGGCAGGAGGTAATGAAGCCGGTAACCAATGGTTAGCAACATGTAAGTTTCTCTTTTCCACTCCAATTATGTGGTATTATGACCTGACGTGACTTCCAAAGCTCTGGCTGGCGCATCTGCCACTATAGCCAGTGATGCCTTCATGAACCCATTCGATGGTAAGTTTTTTTTGCCATTTGTCCCTTCCTGCCTTCTTAAATTGCATTCAGTTGTAAAACAGCGTATGCAACTCCATAAATCACAATTCCGATCCGTCTTTGCATGTGCTCGCTCCGTTTATCGCGCTGAAGGACTGGGTGCCTTTTACGTTTCCTATCCCACTACCCTCGCCATCAGTATTCCATTCAATGCCATCCAGTTCACAGTGTACGAGCATATAAAACGCTTTGCGAATCCCCGGAATGAATATTCCCCCGCGACTCACATTGCCGCTGGTGCTATTGCGGGTGGTGTGGCAGCCGCAGTCACAAACCCTCTGGATGTGGCAAAAACCATCTTGCAAACCCGTGGCTCCGCTGCAGATTTGGACATTCGTAATGCCAATGGCATGATTGACGCATTCCGCGTCATTTGGTCAAGAGACGGCATCCGTGGTTTTGGACGAGGGCTTACTCCCAGAGTCATGACTGTCATGCCAAGCTCTGCCCTTTGCTGGATGTCATACGAGTTCTTCAGTACGTTGTTCTGTTTGTTTTGTGCCCAACTCTACTCAACAAGTTCAAAATTAACAGAAATGGCGATACGAAGTGATTAACCAACCACTACTCTGGATATTCATTTGTAATGTGTGGGCCCTATCTAACGTGCGTGTATCGACTTCTGACTGAGGATCACAACTAATCGCGTGGACTTTCTCAGCAGCTCTTCACATCCTTACACGGTTCTATTTTCATCATACTTAGTAGCATAATAATACACACCTCCTCAACACGCTTTATGATTGCAATGTCTTCCGCAAAACCGATGCGAGATTTTTTTGGTATCTTGTTACTAAGTTTACTGGTTTCTATTTTTCTGTTTCTTCTCCCTCTATCTCGTCGGACTTTGGAAATTCGCCATCACGACGACTTCATTCTCACCTCTGTTCCAACAACGCCTCGCCAAAGCGCTCCGGTCTTCACCAACGTTGAACAACCCGCCTTTCTCGAAAACCCGGTTCTTGAAATAGACTTTTTGTCGGATATCTCGTCCCCGATTCCACGTATTCCCGCCCAATCACTAACAGCCATTCTTCCCGTCTCATCCGTCTCTTCCCTCCAGTTACCACGCCGGCTGTTAGCTCTCATCGGCAACGGGTCTACCACAGGTCTCACATGCCTACACGAAATCATTCTCATCTGTCCTGACACTATCACAAATGCCCTGCGAATGGCCGCAGCATCCTTATTCGCTTCACCTGAATTGGAAAACAAGTTTCTACCAGATGTGTCACTGCACCCTTTCAGAGAAAAACTACATTTTGCTGGAGGTTTAGGAACGAGGTCCAGTCTGTATCAAGCTACATTTGAAGCTGCACGTAATAGTGTTTCGACCCCCTGGATCCTCATTCTTGACGAAGCAGGCCTCGACAACTTGTCGCACTATGAGCAAGCAGTTCTCCTTGATCCTCCTGGAATTCCCTATGCAGCAGGTATCTTAGGCCATGCCTATAGCAATGTCCAATCTCTGTCCACTGAATGGGGTGTACTACGACCCGCTGCACAGCTTACATCTCCCATCGTCGTGCCATTGACGTCCCTGCATTTATTCATGCTCATTCCATCTACTGAAGGCTCAACATTTCGACTCAGCCCGGCCATGCATACCCCTACTCTAAATGATACATTCGATAAAGATCGACGCGTTGGTACATTGGTGCTCATCGAAAAGCCCAATTCTTATAATCACTGGAAAGAAGAAGAATCCGAAACGCCTGTCATATCTTCTCGAGAACGGGATATCAGTGCCCAAGATCCCATCGGCGTTTTATTGTTCCTCTTGCCTTCAGAGGCATACCTTGACTATCTGCTACCCATAATATGTAATTCACGCGGGTTAAAGTATGGAATCCTATTGTATAACGCCACAGCTAACCTGCACCGCTCACCGATACAAGAGGCCCAATGGTCGAGGAATATTGTCAAAACAGAGTGCATGATCACGTATGATATCTTGACGCCACTGCCGACCTCTCCCTACGCATTCCATGCTCGCAACGAAAATGTTTTGGCTTGGATAAAGACGTCGTTGCATGCTAATGCCGTTATTTTTGCAGTACAGGAAGATAATGTTGTTTCAACCTTTTTGAAGTCTGCGCGCTTTAAAGCCGCATTCTCCACAATCCCGACCGTCATTCTCGTCTCGGAAACAGATCTCCCGTACCTTGACTGGATCTCGTCCCTATCTGTTACGGAACTCAAAAGCATGTCTGACTTTATGACCGCCATGTTTATCTGTCGCATAACTAACTGCGTATAAACAGACTGGCACCTCCCAAAAATCGACATCTCAATCGTCACCAAAGACAGGCCGCGTTCGTTGAAGAGACTCCTTTCATCTCTATCCAGTGCTCGGTACTTTGGTGACACGATAAACCTCCGGGTTAACATCGAGCAAGATTGTGACAACTATACTTTGAAGATCGTCAAAAAACTGACATGGCCATTCGGGGCTGTCCTTCTCAATCACCGCGTTTTACATGCTGGCTTGTTGCCTGCTGTCGTGGAATCGTGGTATCCCAAGGATGACCACACCTATGGTGTTATCTTGGAAGATGACATCGAGGTATCACCCATGTTTTATGCATGGATAAAAATGGCACTTTTGAAATACAGGTCAGTCTCATTCTGTTAATGTCTTCATTATTAAACACTCTCCAAGGTACGGCACGACAATGAACAGATCGCCATATCTCTTTGGGATTAGTCTTTACCAGCATAAGCACATGGAACTTCGTACTCAAGGTCGTAAAGCCTTCAATCCACGCGCATTCTTCAGGGATGCTGGCTTGCCATTCCCAAATACGCCATACCTTTCTCAAGTTCCTTGCAGCTGGGGAGCGCTGTATTTTCCCGAGCATTGGCGCGAATTCCACGACTACCTCTCCGTGCGACTCCCTGCCTCCCTCCCCCAGTCCAAATTGGAACAAGCCATCGTTCCGAACGTTCGCTCTAACTATTGGTCGCAGTCCTGGAAAAAATTCTTCATTGAACTGGTCTATCTCCGTGGCTATCTCATGCTATACCCAAATTTCCCCGACTTTGTGTCGCTGTCCACTAATCATCTCGAGGTGGGCTCTCACGTCAAATCGCGCTCCCAAGCAAGGCGAGACTTGTTCACGCTACCACTCATGCGTCCTGTCCGTCCGGCCAATGGCAGCGTATACTGGACCGGCCTGCTACAACTACCCAATAGGCGATTACCTCAGTTCCTTCAAATGCCAATGATCAACCTCACAGGTACCCTTATCACGTCCCATGCTCAATTAGTCGAAGTTGCGCAAAGTCGACGACGCAGGATCCTCGATTGCGCATCGGAGACAAAGATACATGACATACCGTCTCTTATGTGCGTCAACGGCCCTCAGTCTGCTGAAAATAGTTTGAAAGGACAAGTAAGAACAGAAATTGATCGTGAATAATAAAACATATGGAAGGTGATATCGTATCAAAAATCGTCATTGTAGTAGTGTACTGCGAAATTGAAAGCATTACAGAGCAATTTGAGAGCTATCTAGGTTGACTGCGTGCAAGAAAAGATTGACGTTGGCCAATTTGGTTTGCCGTTCGTCCTCGTCGTGAACCAAGCCCTTGTTGACGCTCAGCACGTTATCGAGGATTTTTTCGCGAAGTGATACCACGAGGACATGGTGCTGTTCAATGACACCATGTAAAGCCAGGGCAGCAAGGAACTGCCAGACCGGCTGGTCCACAATGTCGGATGGAAGAGGGTGGTTGACAGGAGATGAGTTCATGATTCGAGACGACGGGAAGAGTGAAAGCAGGTGAGGGGAAAGCAATTGGAACAGATGGTCAAACATGAGCCTCCTATAAATCAAGTCAGCAAATAGCGACACCAAGGATAGATGAATACAAACCATTGCTGGCTTTCCTCCAGGGTAGGTGGGGCTTCAGTTAGTTCCGCATTGCTAGCAAATGTTTGTCTAATAACCTCAACTCGACTCAAGAAAAGAGTGAGTAGCGCCAGGCCAGGCTAAAAGCTCATCAGCAGAGACTCTTCTACTTCTAACAACACCTACATACCTTGGTCTGAGCTACGGCAACAATATCACTGCGATCCAACAATAGGCCAAGAAGGCCTGTGACCAGACGAAGATTAGCAACAGACACGACGGGTAGAATGCTCTGCATAACGCTGCCCAGGAAAGCCTGTGTCTGTCTCTCGACATCGGAGCGTTCACGGGTTTCCTGTACAGTGTCGAGAATGGGCGCTTGCTTAATCACATCTAGCTGGCTGAAGCAGGCCACCAAAAGCGTGAGCAAAGTAAGCATTCTTTGGCTGCTCAGGTGTCTAGTCAAGCGAGGCAAAATCCGTTTCCCCTTCGCCGGGGCGAGAAGAGAGATGAAGGGATGAGGGTCGCTGATCAGGAGGAAACAAGCAGAGTCAAAAATAAGCCTATATTAAGAGTAGAGCATATCGCTATACCTCGTCTCCAATGGTTCCATGACGCGTAGATCATTCCAGACCTCGTCAACAAGTTTTTCGTACTCATTTGTCCTGGAAGTTGATAAGAAATAGCGAAAAGCGTAGAAACATATTTCCGCACCATGATTCCGTGGCTTCGGTATCCTCTGGCATAGGTTGATCACGTCTCAGTTGTTCGACGCGGAGTACCAAATCGTAAAGATCCTCAAGTATCACAAGAACTTGGCGATGTGCAAGAGGCTCCTTCTTTACAAGTCCATCGGTATCAGCTGCATTACCCAAAGCTTCGCGTCCCAGTTTGGCAGCTTCTTGAGCAGCTCCTTGCTGAGTAGAAGGCTTGACGATGGTTGCATGCGCATGAGACAGTGTAGGAGATGCTGCTGGACCAGACTCTACTTGCAAAAGTTGACGTGGGGCAGCTTTATAGCTACGGCCTGAAGTTTTTCCTAGCGCTCCTTGCAAGCTATGGACCGCTAAATGGGCATTCAGTACACGGCTCATGGCACGAGGTCAAGAGAAAGAGCACACCATGAAGGCCCTTCTCTTCCTCGCGCTTGCGGGCATTGCTGACGATCCGCTCAACCTGTTGCTCCATCCGTTGCATGGCACTGGGTCGACGATTACCTCCTTTTGATGCCAGACCAAGGCCAATGCCTCCTCCGGAACCGAACTTGATGACTCGCTCATCCTGTGATTGGAGACCGAGCCTTGAGCGAAGGATAGCACCGTAGACTTGGGCATAGAAATCATCGGCGTAAGGGTCTTGAGTTACCAGTTGCGAGACTTGGATTCGAGTGATGAAATCTTTGTCCGATTGTGTCATTAAATCGTTGTACCTTGCCTAAAAAAATAAGTAATTGTCGTCAGGAAAGAAGTCAAGGCACACGACAAACCATATGGGCGATTTTGGCGGCTTTACGACGACGCTTTTCTTCCATTTTCTCGGTCTCGACAATCTTGCGCATTGCTTCCATCCTCAGAGCTTCCTGGTCAGCAGGGGAAATCCCATGTTCACGGCCGAAATCCACTTGTGCCAAATCGGATAGCAAGCGCTGTTGAAGCTGAAGCGTTTGTTGAGCATGATGGGGCCCCTCCTGTAAACCAGGGACGTGCTGGACTCCACCACCAACGGCAGGAGAGCGTGAACTTTGTCTACGATGCTGTAACGCTTGTTGTTGCTGCTCCAGCTGTTGCTGCTGAGCAAACTGTGCCGCTTGAAGTTCTGCGTTTGTATAGCCTGCGGGAGTACGACGGGCAGCAAATGGCGACCCATTCCTAGCCTCCAAACTCATCTGACTGGCCATCCTACGTTCAAGCTCCTCCATCCTGAGCTGCTCCTGAATTTCCAGCAAGCGTTGTTTTTGTTGCAGTTCCTGTTGTTGCTGAAGGTGAAGGATCTGGCGTTGATGCTCAAGAAAACGTGGAGATTGAGACGGTGGCATCATGCGAGGTGGAGGAGTGCGCTGTTGCTGGAGTTGTTGTTCGCGGGCTTGTGCTTGTAAAAGCAAGCGCTGCACTTGTGCCTGGTATTGTTGCTCCTGTTGCTGTTGCTGCAAAAGGCGTTGTTGCTCTTGTTGCTGCTGAAGACGCGCCTGTTCTTGCTGTTGCTGCTGTTGGAGAAGGCGTTGCTGTTCTTGCTGCTGTAAGAGCCGTAGCTGCTCTTGTTGTACAAGGCGTTGTTGGTCAGGCTGCTGCATGTATAATTGTTGCATTTGAGCTTGTTGAGCCGATTGTGTCCGTTGCTCCTGCCTCAACCTTGGGCGCCTCTGTTCCTCTTCCAACAATTGCTGCTGCTGCTGAAGCAACATGAAACGTTGTTGACGAATCTCTTCATCGCGATCTCTCCTTTCCATTTCTGCCCTGAGTAACAATTCCATCTCTACTTCTTGTAACGTCCGAACCTGAGCTTGCTGTTGTTGAATGCTTTGAGCATGACCGATGACCGGAGAGGTGCTTCCAAAAGGTGAAAATCGTTGCCCCGGAACGCTGCCTTGTTGTTGAATCCCAGCCGTTGTTGTACGCTGCTGTTGGACCTGTGGACGATTAACTGCAGTTGGGCGGGATACAGGGGGAAAGACGGAATGATCATCCCAGATGGATTCTAAAGAGTTGCCAGCAACAGTTGAACGTTCTAAATGCAAACTTAAAACCAATAAATGGACGCGTAATATATGAAATATACATACGATTCTGAGCGGGTCTAGCTTGAGGAAGTTCCAGTTCATGCCTCTGCTCTATCCGTCGTTGGGGTTGATCTCGCAAATGTTCGGGGGCTTGCCTCGTACGGTCTCGAGGGAACAACTCGTCCTGATGAAAAGCAGTTGCACCAAAGTCAAAATCCCTTCCTGTTTAAAAGGATTTCATTAGATTGACTTGTAGATATGGAAATTAGGATCATCGGAACAGACCAACTGGCTCAGCGGAGCCAAAAGTCTCATCGTTCAAGTCGTCGCCGCCTTCCTGAAGGGCGTCACCCAGACCGTCATATTTTTCGTTCCATGCGCCTTCTGAAATGTCGTCGAGACCATTTCTAGGCAGTTCACGGTCTGGCAATCCGAAGAAAGCCATGTTGAGAGCATGAACAAGACAACACACTCTTATAAATGAAATGAAAAACAATACAAGTTGACCAAACAAGTCACAACGATAATCTAATCTAATCCGTCTGCACCGCCAAAAAGTCAAGAAGTGTACTCGAACTCCATGCTTGAGTATGACAAGAATCTTTACAATATGCCCCATTTTCATTTGTTAACTCTGGAAGACCCCTCCATGCATCTTCTGAAATGTGTTTACGCGCTGGAAGAAGCAGTTGGTGCAAATAATGAAGTGTGTTCTTGGCGTCCTGACAAAATAATGTTAGAATTAGACCCTGGCGAGTCAACAATCTCAACATACCTCTCTTCCATTTCCAACCTTGGTGTCAAAGTACAGATATGCACGTAGGAAATACCCCAATGGCCATCCCCATTCAGGTCCCTGTTCAAACATTATTTGAATGAACATGCACTCAAAAACTGGCAAGACTCACATTGTGGTAATTCAGTCCTTTTGCCACAGAGGGGTCTGTAGAATCATTGGAATTATCGTATACGGGTCGGTATTGCATATCCTTCGAGTCAAGCGTCTTCATCCCCAAAGGCCCACGAAGAACTTCGTCAGCAAGCTTCAGAGCTCCTAACGCATGCTCTTTGTTGAATAGCTCAGGAGCAACCGTCATAGCAATCGGGAAATTGCATCGTAGCTGGTAATCTGCCCACTCATGACCTACACCCGATCCATATACGTCCTTGTAAATCCCACGTCTATTGACAAGCTTGGAGTTCACTTGATATTTGCTGTCATCCTCTGGATCTACAGTTTCTGTCAGAAAATAGGTTCCTCTTTCCAACGGTTGACGTGACATACTCAATGGAACATAGTAATACTCTTCAAATCGGCTCTGAATCAAGTCGGACCAATCCTGGTATGTAATCAGCTTTTTACTGCCATCAACTTTGCAAGAATGAATGTTAGCATTTGCAGACGTCCAGAATAAAAGCACGCACCAATGACCTCGACTCCCTTGAAGGGGAATTTATTGCGCTTGGACAACTCGGCCACCCAACGCAGCGTGCTCTTCAAAAGGCCAGTGATCTCAATAGGTGCTCCATCCCTTGGTGTTCCAGGAACTCCCTTGGTACCAGCCTTCACAGACTCGCCCATCTTGTCCATCCATGTACCGCAATTGTCTTGATTTCCTCCAAGGATCAGCCCTGTACTCCAGTCAACGTCAATGTCAATGTTGAAACCGTTGTCCTTCATTTGCCCGTCAAGATTGGGACCCGCGTTATACTCCCGGAAATGAATTCCTTGAGCATGACGCTGGAGGATTTCTTGGATAACCTCTGCGATTGTGCTTGAGTATGCATATGCCCGGGGATCGTCCCATGAGACCCATGTATCATCCTTAGGGAATCGACGCTTTACAGACTCGGATAGGATGGACAACCCATCAGGCGCAGTATTGGCATAGTCTTGGATGTTTTGCAACATCCACCACGGAGAATCTCGCGAGTTATACCTTTCAAAAGTGAGTACAGGCGTATATGTGAGCCACGTATATAACGACTCACCGAGGATTTCTAACGGAATCCAACAGGTTGGGGATTAAACCATGCTTCAAAGTCGATGCAAAGGCCAGAATATGCTTCTTTGCACCCTCAAAGTTTCCTGTAGCCAAGAACAACCCACTCAACGAAATAAAGACGTCTCGACCCCAGCATCTTGCCCATCCTGTGGTGAAGTGTGGCAGGCCAGCCGAAAGAGAAGGGGTTGGCTTTCCAGGATCCAATGAAGCTGATTTGACAAGGCCATACATCTGAACGGAACACATTGCCAGATCCTGGGCGAAAGAACTACCAGATACAATCAATTCCGAGCATTGCTCAACGACAGCCCTACGAGAAGCCTTGTAGGCTTCTGAAATGACCAGAGCGAAGTACTTCGGCCTCATATAGTGAGGAACACTAGACTTGACGCGGTCCAACCTAGCCTTCAACCATTCTGCAGGTGCGGCGAGTTTAGGGAACAGTTTGACTTGGCTGTAGACATGACCCATAACCATGAGTTACGCGGTATTGATGACCGATGGAGAAGTGTCACTTACTGAGAGAGCCTCTGATGCACGTAGTCCAAGGCCCATGTGCCTTCTCGAAGGTGTCCACACAAGGGATGACCCAGGTCGTTGTACCTCATAATGTGACGCAGAGGATGCATCCATCCCTCCAAACCACAATAAACCATCTTCCCAAGCCCAGAGACGTCATATGCTCCATAAACGCCATCTGTGGCATCCCTTTCCTCTACATCCGCTCGATGCAACACGACATTCAGTTCGACCAAGTCAAGCCCTCCAAAGGCCTCTTGGGCACCCGATTTACAGAAGTCCTCAAGTTCACTGTCGTATTGCTGCAGTTGTGTCTCAAATATCATAATGCTGCCTGGAGGGAAGTATTCTGGGACCACGATTTCGGCATAAGGACCGTCTTCATCCAACCCTTGTGGTACCACAACGGTAGGCATTTCAACCAGCTTCGACGGAAGGCCTCTTAGTTGTTTGTCGTCTTTACCGACCTCATAGGACTTGATGTCAATGGATGCTCCAGTGATAAACCGTGCCTTGGTGCGACGCAATTTTGTGGGTGAAACTGTCGTAACGTCAGACGACAGTGAAAATAGTCGCAACAGTTGACTTACTGTTGCCTCTGGCCTTTGACCCCTTCGAGAATGCGGTGTGGGCGATGAGCAAATATCCTTTCTGCGTGACGGGTTGGACACGGTGCAGAACGATGTACTGAAACAAAACACGAGTGAGTCCCATAGCCGCGCAAGACTCCTACGAAAACCACTTACGTCGTTTTCTTGATGAACATGACCCTCTTCGTAGCCGCCAAGCACCATCTCAAGGTGCAATTCATTCAACACCCGTTTGATTTTGGCAATGCCACATTCTTCGCCAACTCCCGTGACTGCGTAATGCCTCTTTTCCTGAACAAGATTCAATAGCTTGGGGTACAAGTCATCGAATCCCTTGACACTTCCTACAGCACAGAAGCTGAATGTCGCCAGAGCACCTGTTGATAACGCATCTTCGGCAGAGCGCTTGTCGAGTGGCGATTCATTGTCGTGTGTAAGGTCATAGAGGAGGGCATGGGGCATCGAGCCATTCAATGGTATGACAGTTGCGGTCCTGACAGGACCCTTTCCTGTGGGACTTGGGATCTCCTCCTTGCTAACCATACAAGCGCCGTCCATGGAGCCAATTGGCTTTCCGAGGCCATATCGGTAAAGGAGCCTCGAAAATTCCTTCGGATCCCAGGCATTCCCGCTCTCCCTGATCAAGCTATTGATGCCCAGCTCCCTAACAAACGTCAAATCCATCTCCTCGCTTCCGGTAAAGAGCTCAGCGCAAACATATAGATCAGGACGAACAACCCTCGCGGCGTCGAGCATATATGTCCCCACCTCCAAGGGTGTCGAATGACAATTGTCAATCCTGAAGCCATCGAACACCTTTGCAAGGTCGGTGACGTAGGCTTTCATGTGCTCCCATAACCATGGATTAGCCGAAGGATCAGGTCCGTATCGCAGCTTGACGCAATCGCCCCAGACAATGACTTCGCGACGAAGGTAGGCCTTTGAAGGCAAAAGAGCAAAGTTTTGAAGCGGATCAGCGTTCCAGATCCAGCCGTTGTTCGCCAGAGAGTATTTCAATGGGTCTGCATTAGGCGTTGGGAGGAGACGGGTGAAGTATGGCTCAACGAGGGGGCACCTACTCAAAAATAAGACAACTTTTCTTCATCGACGAAAAATATACGTACGATTTGGTGATCTTTCCTAGCTTTGGGCCATGCTCTTCCAAGCGCGTGTATTTCAGGCGGTTTCGAATGTGTTCAATAGCTACGCGAGTGTCTTCTTCCCATTCCTGGTAAAGTGGCACGTTCAAGACATCCACAATCTTCACCCATGCATCCGCCAACGCTTCTTCGCTGTGAACATCCGTAAAGGCAGCCTGTACAAAGCCAGCAGCAATCCCGCTTTCAACGCAGACACCAAATCTGGAGGCAAGTTGTCCAAGTCCCTTGATCTTCTTCTCTCGACGCAAAGTGTTGGCCAGATCGACAACGTTTTTGCCATTGACCTGAGGGCCTGTCCATTTTTCGACTTTCCCAGACGATAATGCAGCTTTGACAGAGTCCTTTTCTCGAACGGGGTCGAGCACGTAATACTGCCAGAGGTTTAGGTGTTTTAACTCTTGCTCAAATGCACCCATGAGAACATTGACGTCATCCTCTGAACTGATCGTCGTGGGCAGGGATTTTGCGGTCAAATCACTAGAGAACGCGATAATCATCGAGTCCAGCTCGAGAGCAGGTGTGAGATGAGGGGTATTAGCCGGAGTGAATCCTGTGTGCGTCATGAGAAACTCCCTGAATGCAGCAGAAAAGCTTATACGCACCAGCTTCTGGATGATCTACAAGCCATGGACTATCGTTGGCTGTATGGTTGAGCACGACGTCGGTAAGACTCAGAAGGCCATATTTCTCGCGTGCAATTTTGAGTATGTCCTCGATCTTGCGCTTGGCGGCGTCATCGCTGAGCGAGCCATCAAAGAGGCTTGGGTCATACTTCATTTGGTTGCGAATGGAGTATGGACTGTCGCTTTCACCCCTTTCCTGAAGGGGCGTGTAGTGGAGCATGGTGTAACCTCTATCTTTGGCTTCCTGGAAATGGGGACGCCATTTGTCATGGCTGCCCATCCATTTGGACACGACTGTGAGGATGGAGAGTCCATCGAGTGGGAGGTTGACGTCATTGGATTGGAGAACAGCGCCCTTTGTCGGGGGAAGAACATTCAAGTCCTTGTCAAGAATTGGGGACCTTAGTTTTGTTTTCAAGATAGGATCAATGTTGAAGTATCCGGAACGACCCTTTACGCGCTGGCCGTTATTTCCGTCATACTCGACCCAATAAACAAAGGCCCCTGCATGAGAGATAGGGAGATCAACCTGAATGGGTTTCGAGAGGTTTTGAGGCAATCTAGGGGTGCAATTTGGGCGATGAACAGAGATAAGCGGGGCCAAAGCGGTTTGGGGACCATACCTTCGTTCTGCGAAATTGTTCCGGGAGAATGCACCCCCATCCAGTGGGAAGTTTGTTTTGAACACGCCATTTTTCGATGCTGGTGTTCCTGCTTGTAGTGAAACGCGTAAAACGTAGGGAGTATACGCTGGAGGAAGACGAATATACTGTAGTCGATGATGATTTAGTGGGTGGCCGACATTTATTGGTATGATCAAGTACGCACCGAGAGAGCTTTAGATGGCCCACCATCTGGATCTAAACAGAGTTCATAGACTTTAATGGGTGGTTCTCCATGGGCGAGGTTCGATTGGAAGAAGTCGATGGCTTCATCTGCTGGAGTCTTTGGCGATATTGGAGACGACGAAGAAGAATTGTTTGATTTATTATTTGGAATTGAAATGCTCGGCTTTTGTTTCTTATGGTTGGCTGATTTCTTGTTCCTTGGAGCTGGCATGATGGTTTAAGAGAAAGCGAGGATTAATGATAATTTGATTTAATTTATACTATTTATACAAGTCTCCCTATCTGGAAACTAAATTGCCATTTAAATACATACAATTATTTAGAAATTAGAAAAGTGAAGTAAACCAGCCCAGCCATCCTTCAGAATTCAATCCATTCTCTTCATTCTTTGTCTCTTCGTTGTGATTATTGTTGTTCTCATTAGTACCCACAACCCGACCCCGTCCGTCAGTCACAAACGGTGGTCCATCATTACTCCTTCCCTCCACCATTTCCGCCGAGTCGCTTGAGCTGCTCTGCGGCTGACAATAACCTGTCGAAACAGTTTCGTTATTGTCTGCTGGCATAGATGATGATACCGTCTCCGATACAGGTGACGTCTCTGATTCTCGCGGTCGTAGGAATTCCCGCCGTTCTGTTGCCTCATCACCCACAGGAACGTCAATATCGCTATCATCCCCAGAATCATCCCCGCTAACTGAACCTTCAGATGGCGAATTCGATACGCTTTGTAATGCAGGCATCGAAGATACAGATGAAGCTGATGTATATCCAGACTCGTGCAACGTATCGCTTGGAGCGCCGTCTGATGAGTCGTCCATCATAGGGGATTCAGCACCCCAACCCCGACCTCCGTCGCGGACCCCCAGTGCATTTAATGCTGTTAGCATTTGATCCGCCTGTAAATTTCAGACAAATCATCTAATGAAAAATCAACCAAGTCAACATACCATGAATTCCAAATGCACCATGACCTCATCTTCGTGCCTAGCAGCCTCCGAGTCATCTCCTTCCACATTTCTCCGAGTTTCCGGATTGACGTTCAAATCCCCCAGCCTTCCCAAATTGTCTCTTAATGCTTCAACAGCTTCCTGCAAATTCTCCAGTGATGCGCTTTCATGAAGAGCATCGGATAACATATCCCGCACATCTCGAAGTCGTCGAACAGCTGATAATTGTCGTGCGTCGGGACCCATGAAAGGAGAAGGCATGACGTCCACAATATCCGAGGGCTCAAATGAAAATGGAATAAACATATCCTGCAAGTAACGATGCCGCGAAGTTTGGTTCCTGTACCTCTTGAAACAGATCAACGCTAGATCACACAAAATAGCTCGTCCAATGCTCACTCTCATGGCAACATCCACACCTTCTCTAAACACATGGGGAGTACCATCTGCATTCCTGTGTTGGTAAAAGCAGTCCTTGCCATACGGACAACTAGGTTTGTTCTTGGTTTGCAAGGACTTTTGGAAATATCTTGGGAGTTCCCATCAATACTTGGAAAGCTCTAATGAGCCGGCAAATACTCACCGGCAGGGGACCCGAGCCATGCTCTCCTTGTAAGCGCTCACCACCTTTTCCTTTTCCTCGGTACCTTGCTTGTAGAACCTTGATGAAGGAGTAATGAACTTGGATGGTGTTCGACACATAGGACACTTCTTTGTGTTCTCCGAGTCAAGAACTCCGCCGGGTCTGTTCTGAGGGTCTCGCCACTGCTTAATACACTAGTGCGCAATGATTGAATATCGAATGAATTTAGAGGATTTATACACATACCGAGATGCAGAAAACATGACTGCAGCCTCCTACCAGTCCACAACAGTGCGGGTAAGTAGATTGCTCCACAGATTTTCACAGGGGACTGACCTAGAAGACCAAATGTAGTCGCCTTCTCAAAGCAAATAGAACATGTATCTTCATCATCGCTCTCGATCGATACTTGGGAGGAGGACGGACCGTCGTCCGAGGTGTGGCGAAACCAACAAGAATCACCTCGCTTACAATACCCTGCATAAATACCTCAATCCAGAATGATCAGACAAAATAAATGCAGTACATACCTTGAATGTAGTATCTGCATTTCTTAGCCTGATCATACGGGCTTAGAAGTAAGGGTGCAGTAGATTCTGGGTCCTCTGGAGGCTTTCCATGAAGGAATTTACAATGGTCGCCAGCAAAGCAACCTCTGGGAGAGTCGTAATATCTGCAAATTCCACGAGGTTTAGATGTACGGGGCCTAGGGTTTATCTGAGAAACATTATCCATGAGTCTGGTGGTGAGAGTAACAAGTCAAGGTCTACCAAGACAGGACAATGCTACTATAAAGTGAATAATCACGTGACTCTAATTGTTAGCCATTTAACGACAATTACTTTTAAACTCGTTCATCAATGTCTTTATCGTCGACATCCAATTTAAAGCAACAACTGACTAAAAATCTCGGTGAACAGGCTCAAAATTATTTTCAGTCTCTCAACAATTTCGTATCAGGAAGAATATCACGTATAGAATTCGAGGAAACAGCAAAACAACTCCTAAACACACCAACATTACGTTCGTAACTTGTTTCTCATCCATCCACCCCTTACTCATCTTTTCTGCAGTTCAACTTCATAATGCTTTGATTATATCTCTATTTGATGCTACTGCAACATTAAAAAGACCCCCAACCCCGCCACCACCAGCTCTACCTAAGCCTCCACCAACCAAGCGCAGGCGGACTTTGTTGCCTTACCAGGGTCCTTCAGAGTCTGATGAATCTCGTGCCATCCGCTCAAACCGCATAAAAAGATGGGGTTTATCAATGGGGAGACGCGAAAGAGAGCGTATCAAAGCTTTGCAAAACGTCTCTCCTCCAGCAGAGGTCAGGCCCAGGAAAGAAATCGACGAGATCGCATGTGAGCGTGGTGTCATATACCAACCTGAGCAGGGTGGTAAGTCTTTATCTACGGTTGCCTTATTTTCGTCTTTATTCAAATTCTATTAGGCCATCCGGGTACTCGGCCCCTCGTTCATCTACACTCCAGTACACGAGCGCCAACGCTACAACATGTAGCAGAAAGGATCAATCTTATTTGTTCTCAATGGGGCTTTGGTGCACCTGCGCGTAACGTCGCAGCTTTAATGTCATTGGCATGCGAGGTAGGTCCTCATCCGATTATAAACCGAGATTTATGGGGCACTCATATCCTTGTCAGGCAAAGCTAAAACAACTCATAACCCACGCTCTAACGCTAACATCCACTTCACATGCAATAAGTTCTATTTCACCATCTGCAGCAAATTCAAATGGCCTACATGGCGCACATGGCCATTCAGTTCATCATCATTTCCCCTCTAAACCACCTATTCTTACCGCAGCATCTTTGCAAACCCTTTTCACAGTCTCACCGGCAGATTTACCAAACAAGAGTGCAGCAGCTATGCGATTTGCTATTTGCCCTCCCTCATCAGTATGTGTCGAGTTTTCCTATCATGACTGTCCAGTGTTATTTATATATTTATCAGGAGGATGACAATGAAGAAGCCGCTGTTCTCAAAGATCGTGAAGTGCGCGACCAGCGCTGGCAGATCATGGCCTTGCTCGGGGAGCGTAGCACTGTGAGGGATAGTCTAAAGGGTAAGGTTCGGTGACATTGCCCTTTGAATGCCTCATCATCTCCCCTCTGCTCCGTGGCCACGTTTGCTTATCTGTTCTCTCCCATCTTTTCTCGCTTTCGTCTTTTTTATTTATTTACACTGATGACCTCATTCCCATCCTTTCTTTCGTCGTGTTTTTCCTGTTGTAAGATGCTTCAAACATATTATACCCCTGTAAAGAACAATAGATTCCATATATCGTATACAGTCGTGGTACAGGCCTGCATAGTACCTGCACATACCCTATAACCACCCCATGCACCACATGTCTTTGTAACAGTAGGAATAGTAGAAGATTGTAATTACGATCCCGCATATTCAGAAACCGAATACCCTGCATAGTGTAACAAGAGAGTTGCCTAATGTCTCGAGACATATTTCTGGCTGTCCAGTGACATCTCCAGATCATCTCGAAGTTTCAATCCCTGGTATCTCACACACCCATCCCGAAGTTGTGGTTGAAACAACATGGGTTCCACGACGATCGTCGGATAACGACGCAAATCTCCTTGGACTGATTTCGTATATCGGAGGATGCCCTCAGCGATTTGGAGATGTCGTTCCTCACACTGAAGTGGAAAATGACGTGTGCCTAGACATGGCTGAACCATGACATGCGTCAAGGCAGGTAAAGCGCTGACTTGCTCAATGAACAAGGTCTGTGAAAAGGTCGCCATCTGCGTCAACTTTTCCGCGTGAAGAAGAAATAAGCGTATGGCATACCCAGATGTTATCTTTATCGCATCCCGCCTTCTTCCATGTCTCATTCAACTTGTGGACCTTTTCAAATATGGCATTGGGCTGCCACTCAGGTGGCCCTCTCGACGAATAAATCTGAACAACCGATGGCCGAGCCCAACCGCCGTCACCTGGAGCGCTCAAACTCACCTCCAAGTATTTCAATTTGGGTAATGGATGAGCTTTCAACACTTCCCCAAGACCGTCATCAAAACACCAGCAAGAGCTCCCCAAGTGCGCGGTTATCACCAACTCCTCCAGGTGAGGTGCCAGTGCCGGCAGAGCGACTTCACGAAAATTCTCCAAGAGCGTCTCGTCTTGTCGTTCTTGCGCGGGACGCGGGGGAGTCAGAGATAAACGCTTAAGATGGGATAATTTGGCGAGGTATGGCCATAACGTGCTATGAAGCGCCGTCGTCTGCAACGTTTGTAAATGGTATATCTTCTCCTTATTCAGCGTCGTCCATAGAGGCCCATAAAAGTCCTGTTGCTCTTCTCGAGCGTATCCATAGGTGCTGCCCAAGGAGGGTTTATCAGGGGGGAGATATGAAAAGTGACATAGAGAGCGGATGTAAAACAGCACATTAGGCGTTAGGCAGCGGATTGCAAGGCCTTCAAGGACCAAGGAGGTGAGGGCCGAACTCCGATCTCTCCGAGCACGAGAAAATAAAACGGCCGCATCGCTCGTGCGCGAAGAGTTATGGACCACGTTAGCAAAGATGTCGACACTGTTATCTTGGATGGCTCGTATCTCCCGCAGCTGCGGGGCATCGGCAATGATAGCCGAAATGTCGTCTATGAAAGTCCCCTCGTTGAACAAGGACTTGGAGCCCGTCGAAAGCACTCGGAGCTTTGTGAGGGTCGAGATGCTGCTGGCGTGCAATGCAAGTCCCAAGCTGGGTACGTGATCCATGAGGTGCACGTTGAACTCGCGAAGCCCTTTGATTTGCTTCAACCAGTCCACCAGAAGCGGCATCCCATTTCTTGAGGCGCCGTAATGCAAGGTCCAACTAAACATCGTACCATATAAGTATATTTTCGTACACCAGCGAGCACTTGACATACGAAAAAGATCGAAGCTCGGTAACAGAACCAAGAATCTTCGAAAGCAGATCCAGCGTCGTTTCGTCGATTCTGGGCAAGGTTGGCGCTTTGACGAGGAGCCCGTTGGCTGGTTTGATCATCACCACCGAAAGGCTTCTTCGAGCGTTATTCCTCCGGACGAGATTTTGAAATGCAGAAATATCACAGCGGAGAAGGAACAGCGGCGCGTGGATGTCGATGCGAAGGCATGACAATATCTCTTCTTTGAGGATGTTGTTGAAGTAAGAACATAACAAGCGGAGGTGTTTCCTTTCCTGAGGAGTAACCTGAGGGGTATATTATCATCGACGCGAGGCAGGCATTGAAGTCGCAGTAAACACCAACCTCTTTGTAGATACTTAGAATCAATTCGGGAGGCAAGGTCATAAATTTGACCATCGCAGCGGGATTGTCGACGACAATTCGACAAAGAAATCGTGGGGATATAAATATGCTTCGTCCCTGCAAGGCAGCCCACACCAACTTCGTGAGATTAACGGAAAGCCCCACCCCAAGATGAAGAAGTCGAAGGCTTTCATTTGCAGTGACTGATCTAACATTACAGAATGCCTCGCCTTCCTTCGTATGCAGTCATGAGAATCAGAAAAAGCAATGCCATTGAACGCAGAAGAAAAATACACACACTGGAGAGACGGGAATTAGACGGCAAGCCTTTCTATCTACACGCGAAACGCGCTGAGTTCAAATCATGGACAGAAGCCGTCGTAAGCAAAAGCTTATCTTGGCGGCCGTTCAGTGTGTATACCAGTTCCATAACGTTCACCGTAGTAATGCTCCGTATACTGTGGTTGGACGTATCCATTCGGGTAATTTGGATACTGTTCCCATCCATCATCAGCCACGCTGTAAGCATCAGCTTGAGCACGGGGATCGTATGATGTTGGTTCAGCATCGTATTGAGATTCATATACAGGCTGTGTCCTCGAGCGAGCCGACCTCCGAGAACGACTTGAGCGTTGTGTACCGGCGGAGGGCATATATTGAATGTAATCTGGGTGTATTTGACCAGGCTCATGAGTCCGATCATCCCATGGAGTGGGTGGTGCAAAAAATTGGGAAGATTGGGGAGTCGCAGCAGGGTAATGGTAAACTTGAGACGTAGGAGTAGCCATCCGTGAGCCGTATGGTGTGCTTGGAGCAAGGGGGATTTGGGGTATTCGTTGAGAAGTGGAACCAAACTCGGCGTCAAGGTCTATTTCGGCGTGCGACGCATTACGGCGAGGGGCTTGGAGCATTGAGCTATTCGAACTTGAATCATTGCTGCTCTCCAGGGCGTCGTAATCAGAGATACTATTCTCGTAAACTCCAGTCACATTGGGATTATGCCAAATAATCGAAGGGTGGACGTCCTCGTCACATCGCCTATTTTGTTCTGGGTAATAGTCGGCTGTAACCCGTTCTTTAGCGACCCAAGGGAGGTCTGCTACGGTTTTGACCAATTTCCGGAATCGCCTGGCGTAGCTGTCGAATGAGGTGTCGCTCATGGGGGGTGTTGGCACATTCATCCTAGCGTAGTCCGACCCCAGTTCTGGGTCTGCTGTAATATAACTTGCTGTAGTACCCTCTGGAGAGCCGAGTCCATTGTAGTCAGAGCCAACAATGGTTTCTTCGTCCTCATATCGGTATGGGCGATAATACTTGGGTTCTTCCTGATAGTAACGCTCGTATGGTTTTGAGTACACTTTAGCGCCGTGATGACCTATAAGGGTTTCTGAAGGGGCATGGTAAGAAGATACAGTTCTGGCGTCTTCGTCATCATCTGGGTAGTATGGTGTATGAGGTACTGGAAATGTTGGACCAGCAGTTGACTGGTTAGGAGAAGATGCGTACCCCGAATCTCGAATCACTGGGGGTTGACCATAAAATTCTTGCTGATCAAGGGTCCATTCTTTTTTTGACTGTCGAGGAAGCGTTACTGCTCGTTTCACGCCTTTAACGAAGCCACCTATGAAGCTATTTCCCCTTCGTGGTGCTTGTGGGTCATTGGTAGAGCCTCTGTCAGAGTCGTCATCTCGTTCCGAAGGCCCAGCGGTGGCAAGAAAAGGGATACCAGGGTCAACGCTCATTGCAGCAGCGGCATTTGGGTCGAATAAGTTTGCTGGAGCAGGAGGAGCAGGGGACATCAAGTCATTGTGTGTAGCAAATATTGGTCGTCGAACGGACCTTCTCGACGAAGGGGTACGCAAGTTAGGATTTGCTGGAGACTCTGTCAACCACTGTGGAGATGGAATGAAAGGCGTATTGACCATTGGACTTGTCATGTCGACCAAAAGACAGTCAAGTAGAAGGTTTAGTTTAAAATGCTCATACACTCAGATTTACCACACCCATGAGATCATAACGCTTTTGTTGTGCTTTATTTGGCTTCTCATTAACATTGTCCTCATCCTCAAGTAAAAAGGGGATTAATATTAATATGTAGTAATTATGATGAATATCATACACCAGACGATGGAATACTGCTCCTTCCAGAACTCATGTACATGATCTCTGAGAATGCCAACTCAGGAGCCTTGTAGTTGCCCTCTTTTTCGTTGGCATCTGGCGCAAAGATACCTCCAGAACGCGAGTTGAAGGTCGAAGATGGGAGCTGAATTTGGTCTTCAGGTGTCCTTGTCAGGTATACCCGTAAAAGAGCATCTTCAGCGGCCTAGAGAGGAGCAAGTTAACACCATTGCGCTTGGTAGTGGTAGAGGGAAAGTGACTGACCCGATATTCTGCCATCTTGAGCGAAGCACCGAAACCCTCACCAAGTTGGTCAGCACCAGAAAAGATGCCAACAACGAAGACAGGTGAATTGGAAAAACGTCCAGTTTCTTTCAGCAGTCTAACGAATGAATGAATGTAAACATTACGTTCTTTTGGACGAGTTAAAATATCCACGTACCTCGACTTGGGCGACTCCCTACCGAATTTGCGGACTAGCTCCAGCAAAGCCTTTTTTGGATTGACGAATTTCAGCATTGCTCTCAAATCGATTTGTCTATTGAGGAAATACGCGTGAACAAAGTCTCTCGCGTGTGGTAGTGATTGCTCTTGGTAAATAATAGCCGTTAGCGAGCGAGGTATAGATGCGAGCGCGTCAGGAAGGAGAACGGCAGGCGTTGTAGGTGTTTTTGGCTGAAATACAAGTTTAAAATGTAGTTTGGTAGATGTAGACACGTCACTTACTGTTCTGTGCCATCGTAGTAAAGGCTGAGCACCCATTTCCTGTGCTACGCTGGAAGCGGTCATTGGACCTACGTGAGCAGACACGGCTGCCTTTAAAACTCGAGTTGGAAGATAAGGGTATTTTGCTTGAAGATATTCTGTAGCAAACAAGCCCATGAGAGAGTTTCCGAGAGCAGCAAACTGAGCGTTTGTTTTTGGTTCGGCAAGTTGAGGGTAGTGTTGTCGGTATAAAGGTAAGAAAGAGGGATGTGTGCAGGCCTGTCTAACGATATCTGGAGACGAAAGGACTGAAGCAAGACCTATTCGATGAGCAAAAGCTGAAAGGGCGGTTGAGGGCACTGGCTGTATAGCAGCCCATGTTTCTGGATTAAAGTCGTCTTTCTTAATAAAGTCGTCCTTCTTTGTTTTAAAAGACTCTACAGGAGGAAATGCTGATAGAGTTGAAGGAGACACGGAAGCAAGCTTTGCCGCCGTTGAAGCGAGTCGTCTCTGTACATGGTTCATTGAGAAGAAGTGTCCTAACTTTCAATCCACTCCAAATTTTTGAATTTCTTGATTTTCGGCAATGTCCGGGTTTTTATACGACCTGCACAACTTTAACAATTTAAATTATAATAAAATAGAATAAAATGGGTAAAATATTTCTATGTTTTTATTCTGTTCTTTTTCATTATACATGTAATATAAAATATATATTCAAGTACTGAAATAAAATAAAAAGAATGAAGAGGCATAAGAACACGTGCCTTGTTGGCATCAGTTGCGGAGTGCGGGTTGTTGTACTGTGACAGCCCTGACTTTAACCACATTCCTCACCTTAAAACCTCAGTTTCCTGCCTCACCTTCTTGCAACGACACCTCCATCATGGCGGTACTGTCGCTGCCCCTCACTTTTACAAATTCCTTTTGGACCCAGGACTATCGAAAAGGCCTTGAAGTTTTATACGCAAAGCTCGAACAGGTATTAATTTCGCTCCTAAGTGTATATGTATGCCCTCTCAAGTCTATCTTGTAACAGGGAGTAGCAGAAAACGATGAAATCGTCGCGTTCGTCCGTGTAAGTGTATACAACCACCTCAATCATTGTCTTCCATTTAATCTCTTCCGTAGGCTCGTGCTGCGGCGGAGCGTCAGTTGGCGACCAGTCTAACCAATCCTGCAGCAACAGGCAGAGCGGGTCAGTGCTCTTCAACGCATCACACATATATCTTTTCTCACTTTTTACATAGACACAGGCTTTAGTGCAGACGATGGCGCCTCTCTACTAATGGCATTCCGTGGACTTCAGAAAGAATCAGCAGTCCAAGGACAAATACACGCCACCATTGCCAATGAATTATCCAAACTCGTCGCCGACCCATTTGACGATTGGGCGCAAGGTTACAAGGTCAGTGTGCTTCTTGATACGCTTAAAATGATCGTTGACCGTCTATCATATTTATAGGAACGTCTCAAACAAAACAAGGCAAACGTCATCGACAATTGGTTGCGGACATATGAGCAGGCTCAAACCGAAGTAGCAAAGTTAAAGGAACAGTACTTGACTAAAGTTCGTCGTGCCGATGATGCTGAGGATGAGTGAGTTCATACACTTGCCACCATCAACCCCTATTAACCGATGTCAGTGCCAAATTTGCTCCAGGCAGTGGTGGTCCAACCGACAAGTACACCAGTTCACCTCGTCTCAGGCCCACCGATGCTCCGAGAGCACCACCACAGCGAACCGCCAGTGTCTCTGATCGCATTGCACAACGTCTCAAGGAGATTCAGAAAAAGAGTATCGACGCCATTTCTAACGCGACGTCTGAAATTAGCGAGTCGCCAGAACTTCTGGACGAAAAGCCGCTACCCAAGGTTGACAAAGGCAAGGGTCGAGAGGTTGACGCCGAGACCACAGGCAGCAGCACCCCTTCCCCAATGTCACCTTTGTCTGTTTCAAGAGAGCTCTCGGGATCTCCCATGCCCGATATGCCTCCGCCTCCGATTCTATTGGCAGGCCTGGCTCTTCCACCCTCCGCCGTGTCTCAACTGCTTTCGAGGGCCGCGGCCGAACTTCCTCTCCGTTCAGTTCAGTTTCCTCTACTCGGAACATATCAGGACGCTTTTACTGGAGAAGAGTTCGTGGCTTGGTTGAGAGACAACGTCCAAGGCTTTGGAGGAAGTCTGGACATTGCGGAACAAGCAGCAAAAGAGCTCACCGAGAAAGAGAACCTTTTGAGGCGTCTCGGAGAACTTGGAAATCAGCTAGAAAACTCTGATGATGCATGGTACCAGTTCAGGCCCAAGGTTAGTCTCTTTCCTTCTTAATGTCCCAGCACCTTTTTCTAACTTCACTGCCTAATAGGCCTTCGAGTTGGGTACGGTCAAAGCAGAATCTCAAACCGCAAAATCACAAGACAAGCTCATCAAAAGTCTGAAGACCAACAACTTGGTTAACCTTGTCAGCAAAGCTTTGAACGCCAATAGCAACGGAGAGCCTGTTTACATTCGTGCCAGGCAGGAGGCGGAAGAGGCAGACCAAACTTACCGTGTTGCCGTTCGCAGATTGGACCGCCACAGGCTCGCTCTTGAGGAGAGGATCGAAGACTCCCTCAAGCTTTTGCAGAGATGGGAGACAGAAAGGCTACGCGCAGTCAAGACTGGTTAGTTGCATTCTTTCTATGACGTCATTCCGCGCTCACATTGCTTTCTAGTCCTTTTGCAGTACCAAGGCACGCTTCAGAACGTCCCAAAGTCATTCGAGCCATCTTTGGAGCGGTCTGCTACTCTCATTGCTGCATATCAGCCAGAGTCCGATCTCACCGCTCTTATTGAACGTTATCGCACGGGTCCATTCAGGCCGGACCCTCAAATTTACGAGTCGGTTGCTCACGATGAGTCCGATGTCGTATTCGGTATTGATCTCCGGAAATGGGCGGAGGGCGGCTGGTACGCCCTCACTCAAGGAGAGCAGAAGAAAGACCTCGTTCCACCAGTCCTTACGGCCATGCTTAATGGCCTCGATGCTGCCTATGAACGCGTGCCGAACGATTTAGAGAAGCGCAAATCGTGGATTTATGAAGTACCTCTCCCTGTGACACATCATCTCCGGGAGGCTTTGAATGCAGTCCCCCCTGAGCAGCCATTCTCTCTCGAGATGTTCAGCAAATTCGATGCGCCCGTCATTGCCAGCTGTGTCAAGCTGTGGGCTCTTGAGCTTCACCCGCCTCTTGGTCTCTACGAGGGCTGGGAAGAGTTCAGGAGACTTTACCCCACTGTTGGTTCGGCACCCAAGGAAGAAAATGAGGAACTGCATCTTCAAAATGTCAGTACTGCCCTGCAGAAATTACCACGTGTACATTTGTATACACTCGACGCCATTTTGAAACACTTGAAGAAGTACGCCCGGTTCTGAATTAACCGACATTTTTTACTGATAACATTAATTCTAGCCTGATTGAAACCACAAAGGTTGATGAAGCAGACGATGTCTTCTTCACCAAGTTGGCGCTTTCGATGGGTCGAAGTAGGCACAACTCACTCTTTTGCTGAGCGATACTTTACTAACAATGCATTAGCTATCCTTAAACCCAAGTTCGAGACGGAGATTTCAATTCAGGACCGGCACCCTACCTTGCTATTCATCGATCTGCTCAAGCATTACGATGCTCTCCTCCCTCCCACAATTGCCCGCAAGAAGCGTGAATCCGAAAGGAGACTTCCAATCCGCAAGAGAACCGCTCCTGTCGATATGCGCCTGAGCAGGAGTAGAATTTCCATGGGTGCCGATGCTCAACAGTTGCTTGCTGCACAGCGAATCGCTCAGAATCCTTCGCTTGCCAAGCCAACTACCAAGTCGCCCGAACTTCCAGCTTTGCCTCCCCCGCCTGCAGCTGTGGAAAAAAGCCAACCTGCTCAACCAGTCGAACCTGCTCAGTCCACCCCTCCTCCTCCACCACCACCACCTGTGATTGAACGAGAGCAGACACCACAGCCCCCTACCTTGCCACCTGTTGTACCCACTCCTCCAATTCCACAAGCAGTTTTGCCTACACCTCCTCCACCTCCTCCTGTTCTGGCACCACCTCCACCACCTCCACCTTTCCTATCCAGTGAAGGCAGGCCAAGCTTCAAAGAACCACCTCCGGAGTTTGATGATTTGCCTCCTCGACCTATGTTTAAAGAACCCGCGCCTGAAGTCGATGATCTTCCTGCACGCCCTACGTTTGTTGATCCGCCTGCCGAAGAAACCGAGTCACTTACACCACCACCACCGCCACCTGCAGCAGCCGTGCCCGTCGTACCCCCACCCCCTCCGCCTTCTACAGCGGTAATCCCTCCTACCCCTCAACGAAGGGGTACCAGGGGTAGCATCGGGTCTGCTTCTCCCAGTCATATCGCTTCACGCAGCCCATCACCTGCTGCGTCGGATCCTGATATTGTTCTGGGTTCTGGCAAGACCTCCATTTCGCGCTCTGGATCGAATCAAGCCAGCGGTGTCATGCGAGGACCACGAACCACTCGTGGACCCCGTGGATCTGGCAATGTTCAGAACCTTGTGCAGAATTTGAACAGAAACAGTGTGTCTGGTGCACCGGTTGCACCAGCGCAAACGAGCCCCAAATTGAATAGGTTCTCTGGAGGTGCACCTAGTCCTGTGAGAAGACCATCGAGTGTTGTGGGTCGGTCAGCGGCTGCGTTCTCGAGGAGAACTATGGCAAGTGATGCAGAAGATGATGTTGTGGACAGGAAGTAGATGATCTGGTTGTTACCACTTATGAATGCTTTTTTTACTGATCAGTATGGGATATGGTGACCTATTTACTTATAGACATTTGGTATATTCTATGGACTTTTTTTTTCTACTCGTGCTGAATACATTGTCAATGTCATAACATTTTCTGATTTCTATCATGTGATGAACGCGTCGACCTGAAAGACTCTCACACGGGGATTGTATTTACTATTAGAAATAAAGCCATGAGGCAGTCATGTTGTACTCGGGGAATGATAAAAAGGTAAGTTGGTTCAAGATTGTCTTTGTTCAGTCAGTCAGTCAGTCAGTTAACAGCCCCATTTTCATTTTATTTTATAATTTTATCCGCAGCCAGGTCACATTCTAATTTGCAGGCTACAGTCTGACTTGTTCAGATTCACTCAACTTTGTCTGTTGGTTCGAACTTTAGGATTCAGATTCAACCACATCCTTGAGCTCTCCTGCTTTTTTTCCAAGGGAGTTCATTCAATACGCCTTTAAGCAGTATGGACATTCCAGCTGCATCACGTCCACCCATCGCACCACCAGTGGAAACAGCCGCCGCTTTCGCCAACGGTGGCCCTCTCACACCTTCTAGTGACCAAGTGAGTACCCGTCTTTTGGCACTTGAAATTGGAAATTAACCCGAATTGCCTCCTCGTCCTCGTGTCCTACAGGTGGTCGTTCTCTATGTCGTCAGGCATCCTCTCTATTTTCCTTACACTGATGAGTCCACTAACACTCGCCTCTTTCTGTTCATTCAGATGGTCGCAATGGCAGTCATCATTTTTGGTTTTTGGAACGTGCCCATCGTACGGAACCTCATCAATCCCTTGAAGCTGTTTACAATAGGTTGGCATGAACTCTGCCATATATCTGCAGTGAGTAGTAAACATATACCGCACACCTTACCCCCTGCCGGCTACCACGCCCTCGCCTCACCTTTTTTATGACAATGCTCATGAAACGTTCCCCCGCACGCTATGCTACTGCTACAGGCAATTTTATCGGGCGGTCGAATAGTCAAAATTACTATCGATCCGCATGTGGGAGGTGCCACCATAGTAGAAGGAGGCAGTCCGGGTTTCGTGTTATCGTCTGGCTATATCGGGTCCTCACTACTAGGAGGGGCATTTATCCTTGCTGGTTGGGATACATTGGTAGCCAAAGTCCTCAGCTTTGTCCTTGGAGTTGGTCTCGTTCTACCCTTGGTCCTGGTCCGGGATAAACTGTACGTTGTCATTTTTCTAAATCATCTGACGTTGTTCCATTGATTCACATTGCTTTCTAGAACCATTCTATTAACGCTGTGCTATGAGGGACTTCTGATCGGTTTTTGGTTTGTGGACCATGGGTAAGTGTCATAAGGACTACAGTCTCTTGGTCCACCGAGGAATAACATTTGCACCCCTTTAGCCAAGCACTACGATGGTACTGCTTATTTATTGGTGTCATGAAGTACGTAATTTCCCCCCAACCATTTCTTGAACCACCCATTGATCGGCATGTAGTGGCCTTTTTGTCGTTTGTTAGTACAATTATTTCCACCATAGGGATTCCGGCTAAAGCAGTCTGTAGGGGACGTGGCAGACGATAGGTTTTTTCACAAGACCAATGACTCGGATGCAACACAATTCTCGATTATGTACCCACGGATAGGTGCGCACAGTAAGTGGTTCAGTAACGTTTCGGTACCTTGCCTGATCCCTCCTAGTATGGGCAGCTATCTGGGTCATTATCCAAGGAGCAATCATGGCAGGATTTGCTATCATAGGAATTGTAGCATTTAAGGTGAGATCCATGTTTCTTGACCTAGTTGCTCATCTCACCATACCCTCCTACAGCTAACGAAAGAGCAGATGGACAAGCAAGCAGGTATGGGTCTGTAGTTCACTTTTCTATCATTTAGGCTTACCCCATTTTCAGCCGCTTTCCTGCCAACATGATCACGACCAATTTAACGACGACGTGGATATTATGACCATTAGAGGATTTCTTGTATAATAGCTACCAACCTTCACCCTGATAATGAAAGGAAAAGCGGGCACGCCTTCTATTGGCATTTGTACCTAACGCATGGATCTCATTCCTCACATGTTTGCACGTAAATTATCTGTATCACTTTTAGCATTGCTAATGGAAACCTGTTATTTCGTCCAAACTGGTCTGATTTAGAATTGTGGTATTTCACTGTACAACTACATGATGGGGGTTGGGGGGACAGTTCCTGTAAGAGAAAATGACCGTAGATATGATCTACTTCCTACTGACTTGATTAATATAAAGGGAAAGATGAAAATAGAAAGGAATAAACAGGGGAAAATGTGTGGTGTTAGTCCGCGTTGTGGGCCATAGGACAACGAATAGAACGCATTCCGTGGGTTTAGGAAGTGACGACGTTGAAATATTGAATGCATGCAGGCAAAACAGAAATTAGCACAAGAAGCGGTTAAGATTTATTTTCGAGCAGCTCGCCGTATCAAACCAGCAAGTACAAGTGTTCCCAGTGCTGCTGCTCCACCTGCAATGGCCATGCCAATGTAACCCTCTGCGGGGAATGTTTGAGATAACAACCTGAATGAAAGGATGAATAGTGACGTACCTCGCGCAATGCCTTTGTCTATGAGTTGTCCTAATGACTGAGACTGCAGGTTGGTTGGCTCCTTCTCTAATAGCAGGGCTAAACATGTGGATAAGATCAGGTTGAAGCGGGATAGGACGGAAGGACAAAAAGGCGCACCATTGAAGCGTTTGGCTTCTTCAAAGTTGCTCATCTTATAATGCCCCAGCGCAAGATAATACAGACACTCTCTGCGCCTAGCTGGTTCTGCACGGTATATTTCTGGAGATGCTTTCAACCAAGGTATCGATATTCCATAGGTGTGGGGATTGTACCTTGAAGCAGCCTGACACCCTCTACTTGGTGTTCTCTTATGGGGCTTTTTACAAGACCCCATGCGTAGTTGAATTTAGTTTGGATTGTTACGTGGTTTTGTCCGAGTTCCTTCTGGTACTGTAACCTCAGCACCTGGAATCAGCATCCTGGTCAGCCTGAGGTTGATGAAGCAGAAAAAAAAAGTAAATTCAAACCTCCAACTCATCATAAGTAAGAGACATTTCTGCATCGGCGGCGTAAGGAACTTCTGTTGGCATTGTGGTATTAGAGATGGTGTTGACTAGTGGAAGAGTCAATCGCACCCTTCAATACCGCGCCTTCACATTGGCGGAGTTTCAAACGCTTCTTGCTTCCCTCCACTTCATTCCACAGTCGAACTTGTCATTCAAGAAAAGGGAAAAAAATGGCAGACGACTATCGTAAGTCTTTTTTTAAATGATATATTTATTATTTTGTGTATTTGGTTGGGTATGGGTTGGAAGAAAGCTCCAGTTTCTGCATTTCCCCTTTTTTTTCCAACTTTCCGTACATTTTACAAATGAGCTTATGGTGCACTCTGCTGTTCTCTTCCCTACATGCACCATCATTTGTTTTACAGCTAGCTCTAGCCCGCTTTGAGACTTTTTTTAGCTCTTAGCATCGTCGTGTAGCAGGAGAAACGCGCATTGCATGCACACACCTCCCAATTCCAACATCATTTCCACCATGCCCATGTTTTACTAACCCTATAGCTTAAATGCGCCCCATCCAAGGTTACTCATATCACATTTTTCCCTCTCCTCTCTTATTTTGCAGAACGTGAACGTGAACGCAGCTACCGCGACGACAGGCATCGCTCATCCAGACATGACGACAGAGGTGGCCGTAGTGAGAGAGAACACAGAAGTGACAGGGATCGTTATGGTGGTGAGAGAGAAAGAGGTGGAGGAAGCAGACGCGGTGATGATAGGAGAGATAGAGACAGATACGACAGTCGCCGCGATTATGATGACGGAGGAAGGCATGGTTCGTCACGTCACGATGACCGTCGAAGGGACTTCCGCCGCGAGGATGATTATCCTCCTCGTAACAGGGACGATGGACCCCCCAGAGGTGAGAAACGTGGTCGTGGTCGCGGAAGAGATGGAACCCCAGAGCGAAGGTCACCCACTCCCGAAAACACTATACCTTTGTCTCAGAGAAAACGCAAGGCTTCTGGATGGGATGTCCATGCACCTGGATACGAGCAATATACTGCTATGCAGGCTAAACAAACTGGTGCGTAGCAGTTTCAACTTTGCAGTTCAATAGCTAACACTTGTGTTCATTAGGATTGTTTAACCTCCCTGGTGCGAATCGCACTCAGATTCCTCCAATTCTTGGCATTGCTGGTCTTCCTCCCCCATTGCCTGTTCAAACGTTTGGCATGGGCATTGGTAGCAACCCCAATTTGTCTCGTCAGTCACGGCGACTCTATATTGGAAGCATCACCCCAGATGTCAACGAACAAAATCTTGGTGAATTCTTCAACCAAAAGATGAATGAAATGAACATTGGCACAGGCGGTCCCGGAAACCCTGTGCTGGCCGTTCAGTGTAATTATGAAAAGAACTACGCCTTTGTCGAGGTATGTAACCTTTGTTTTACAAGACCTTCCAGGTCAACTGAAAAAATTCTAGTTCCGTAGCGCTGAGGACGCCACCGCCGCCATGGCTTTCGACGGTATTATCTTTATCAATGGACCTCTCAAAATCCGTCGGCCTAAAGATTACGGTGGAGAAATATCGTCTCCTGGTGTTCATGTTCCTGGAGTTGTCTCCACCAATGTTCCGGACTCCATCAACAAGGTCTTCGTCGGTGGCTTGCCAACATATCTCAACGAAGAAAATGTTATGGAATTGCTGAAGAGTTTCGGAGAACTCAAGGCGTTCAATCTGGTCAGAGAAAATGGAACTGGTGCTTCGAAGGTTGGACTTTTCTTGACTGTGCACTTATTAACAATAGTTAAACCACTTCTCAGGGCTTCGCTTTCTTCGAGTATGTGGACGTCAATGTCACTGACGTTGCTATCCAAAGCTTGAATGGAATGGAGTTGGGCGACCGCTACCTAGTTGTCCAGAGGGCATCTGTTGGGGCTAAACCCGGTACTCCTGGTCTCCTTCCTAACCTTCCCTACGATCAATTCCCAGAAATACCCCGTCCAATCATGCCTGCCGGAAAGGATCCAAGCACTGACGCGAAAATTCTATTGATGCTGAACATGGTCACCGCGGAGGATCTAGTCGATGATGAGGAGTACGGCGAAATTTACGAGGATGTCAAGGAGGAGTGCACAAATTATGGAGAACTCGAGGATTTGCGTATTCCTCGTCCCGTCAAGAAGGATAAGGGCAAGTGGGGTGAAGGCCAAATCAATGCCCAAGATGCTGCGAGGTTGGATGAGGCTGCGGGTGTGGGTCGTGTGTATGTTAAGTACAAGACTACCGAAGGAGCCAACAAAGCGTTGAATGCGCTTGCTGGTCGGTCCTTTGGTGGACGGTCGATCATCGCGACCCTTCTGAGCGAAGACAGTCAAACGACACCTCCATTAAACCTGATCTTCGCTCCGCAGCCTGAGGCACCTCCTCCACTCCCCACATCTTAAGACCCACGTCGTTTTGTACTTGTGCCATTCATTGTTCTCAGCTTTCACTTTGAAGTTCTTTTCCGTCTGTGCATTCTTCTTTGCGAATATTTTATAATAGGTCAAACAACCTCGTATTACCGTTGCGTCTGCTTTTTTTGTTGGTGAACCTTATTGGGTGCTAAAATTCATGACGTTCGTGGTGTTTCCCTGACATGTGGGATAAAAGCGTCCAGTACAGCTGATTTTCTACTCCGGCATCATTCTTGAAAGAAAATAACCGTGATGCATGATGAGCTGCGTGAGTATTTAGCATCACCAGTGTCAGCACCTTCCACATCGACCCTTGCAAGCCCTGATTGTCGTCTCCCTCTTCTGACCCTCTTTCCGTTACTGACCACTTAACTTCATCAATGTGGCCATTCTCAGGCTCAAACACAGCTGTTGTTGCACAGAAGCGTGCAGAACGCACTCGCCTCCTTTCTGAGGTCCCCAAAGACGCATCCGACTCTCAGCAGAGCTTCTTAAGAGCAACAGGTATGCAACACGCTGCAACGGTCATCAGTTTCGTATTCAATAACGTTTAACCTTACCGTCCCGAAGCTTCACAGATCGTGGAACGCATTGCAACTGGAGAATGGACTGCTTCTCAGGTCCTGGAGGCATATATTGCCCGGGCCGCCTTTGCACAAGAGAAAACCAATTGCTTGACGGAAGGTACATTCACCATTTGAGTCATAGCATATGGGCTAAACATTTATATTTCCGCTATCAGTTATGCTTGAGCCAGCTAGGCAACGTGCACGAGAGCTGGACCAGGAATTTGCGGCCACAAAGCAGTTGCATGGCCCTCTTCATGGTGTACCAGTGCGTGGAGATGTTGCAAGATGCTACGGTTGCCGAGACTTACACAGGTTTCATATAGATAAGCATTAAAGACCAGTGTGCGTATTGCGCTTTGAAAATACCTACTTTGAGCGGTTGGTTGACAAAATTACAGTTCATATTACTGGATACGATACAACTGTCGGTTTCAGCCAGTGGGCCAATAACCCAGCTACGTCCAACGCAGATGTAAGTGGCGCTTTTATGAAACAATTTAACATATCTCTCACCCCTTTTGCTTATAGTTGATCAAGCAGTTGCTTGATGCAGGAGCTGTGCTGTACGTGAAGACTAATATTCCTCAAACCATGTTTGCCTTCGAATGCAGCAACCCCCTCTGGGGAAGAACAACAAACCCATACAATAGCGACTACACGTCCGGAGGTAGTTCCGGAGGAGAGGGCGCCTTGCTTGCCATGGATGGTGCTGCCGCTGGGATTGGTACCGACATTGGAGGAAGCTTACGGATCCCCGCTGCATACTGTGGCATTTACTCTTTGAAACCTGCTAGCGGACGAGTCTCGTTTTTCGGCGCTAAAGGTAGGCGTTCACTCCACAGCTGTGGCTAAACGTGTTTTTCACTTAGTTGATCCATTTCATTTTTCAGGCCCAGTCGCTGGCTTTGAAGGGGTGGTGACTGTAGCAGGACCCATGGCGCGTTCGGTTAAAGATGTAGAGCTCGTTGCTCGCGCCACTTTTGGACTGCCAAGTACTGCCAACGCAATTCCACCTATCCCATACCGCGATGTATCTTTGGCTCCGAAGTTACGTTTCGGCTACTACACGTCAGGTATGCGACATACAGTCCTCACATGTATTTCATATGCAATCGAGACTTATGACTGGCAGATAATTATATCAAAGCTTCACCGGCTTGCAAGCGTGCGGTCGTCGAAACAGTGGAGGCTCTCCGTAAAGCAGGACACGATTGTGTTGAATTTGAACTTCCAGAAGGTAGCCAATAACCACGAAATGAGAGAAACAACCAAACGACTGATGTGTTACCGCAGCAAACGTTGCAATGAACCTTTTTGTTGGTCTGACCTCATGTGACGGTTACAAGACCATGCTCAGTCATTTAGGACCCGATCCAAAGGTAATACTCTCTAGCATGTAGCTAACTCGTAGTTAACGCACCTTTACAGGAGAATGCTCTTTTCCTCAGTACACTTGGTCCTAAAATACCAGGTAGGTTATGCACCGTTGCAATGTGCTTAGTCACTGGCATTGGCATTGTCATTGACATTGGCTCCAGCTGCTTTGAGGGCCTTTGCCGTTTGGGCGATCGAAACATTTATAGGCGACAAAATATTCTCTGATACAATGCGATATTCACGAAAGAAGGGTGTATCTGAATATTGGAATCTCGTAGCTCAAAAGCACGAGTACACTCGAAAATTCTATGAAAAGGTACGCAGCCAAGATTTGCCTTAATTATTGTTTCGCCGACAGTAAATCGACGGAACACAGGTCTGGGACAAATATAATTTCGACGGCATAATTGCACCAGTGCAAGCACTCCCCCAATTGCCTCATGGGTATGTACATCAATGAGTAGTTATTTCGGTTATGAAGACAAACTCACTACCTGTATCAGGGGCTGTGCCAACTTTTCTGTCATGGCCAACGCTACCATCCTATACAACATGCTCGACTTGCCTGTTGGATGTCTCCCTGTTACACGGGTTGATCCTACTAAGGATAAGCTCACTGAAGAGTGGATTAAAGAACCGGGCCATGGCTCGCCTATGCTTGAGTCTGGCATTTACCACAGCAAGAAACCGCTGTACGATCCCCAAGCGACGAAAGGCATGCCTATCAACATTCAGATAGTCGGGAAAAAATGGGAAGAAGAGAAGGTTGTTGCAATGATGGGTGTAGTAGACGAAGCACTGGGCGCAAAGCGTGGATTTGGGCCTGGTGCTTGGGATGAATACATGAAGAACAAAGCGTTGTAATTAGTCCCACCCAACTTCATACCCCACGGATACCCACTTGCAATACCATATCTAAAACGCATGTGCCATGAACTTGAGTAATCTCCAACGTTGTATGATATCTAGTCCTACATGTGTAAAGTTGTTAGGATATAATTGTGCGACTCAGGAAGTTGGACGTCCAGCACGGCGGTCATCCTTCCTTTGCTGAATCTGGGTATCTGAGATGAGAAAAGCCAGGGTGAAACTGCTTCCTACGTACCCATGCATTTTTGCATTCTCTGTAGGCCTGGAAGTATTCTAAACATGCGTCTCGGTCATAGTCATTTCGGTTCAAGCAATCCATGGACGCCTTTGATGCCGCTGCACAAGGACTATGGGCGTCAACAATTAGCAGGACAGTCTGTCCATGATGATACTTAACTCACTCAATAAATTTTGAGGTTACCTGACGTCCCTTTGTGATTAAATGCCATTCACCGTTATGGTCAGCAAAGGACATAAAAAGACTTAGCAATAAGCGTTACTCACGGAGAATTGCTCTCTGTAATTTAAAGGTTTAATATTTGCCTCAGGTGCCTCCACATTTTTCACATTCTGATTTGTTTCCGACATAATTTGGTGTTATGAAGAGTGCGCAGGTATTCCCAAACGTCTAGATGTTTAACAGTTACACAGACCAAGCCACAGGTCCCAATGGTGATGCTGAGAAATGCACTTGGAACTCGCGAAGTGACTTTTAGGATTTGCCAAACATTCCCACAATCGTGATTGCCGAGGCGCGATTTGCGAACTGAACGCCGCCTCTCCTTCAGTGATTATGAGCACAGAAGCGGTTTATTAATATCAAGGTGCCTATTGCAAGTTGTAGTGGACTTTTTGATATAAATTATGCATATAAAATACTGACTCTAGAGTCTACAGATCTTTAAATAAAAGTTCTCTAGCGCGGTACTGACCAGATATATGACGGTTCTGACGGTTTTAGCAAAACCATAAAGTACTAAGTTCTAACATGGGACCGTTCCAGTCCTCGTTAATGGGGAGTTCGGCATTCTTGGAGAAATCGTCGGCGTCTCGACTCGAAAAGCTCCTGTATGGTCCACAATAACAGAGGGGCCAACATTCGTGTCTACGAAAAAGGACGTCCTAGGTGTCCTGTAAGAAACACTCCCGGAGCTGATTTTGTGGGGAATTTGCCTTGTGACATTATGCTCCGGTACAGGGCTCAGAGGTGTCGAGGCACGCTGACTTTCGATATCAGCGTCAGATGATTGTTCATCTTTGGAGCGGCGCTCAAACAACGTCGATGAAAGAAACACGAAGATTGGCACCACGCAGAATGCACCCAAACAAGCCATCCCTATCCTAACGCTTTTGGATTCGACGACCCAAATGTAAACCAGCAATTCTGCCAGGAGACATCCGATCCCTGAGAGCAAACAAATTATCCCTGAAACTACATGTGAGCATGCGATTCGGTTCAAGAACTGGTCACGGTAAACTTACAATGCCAAAGGACGAAAGTCCATGTTTTCCCGATTTTGAACTCTCTCAACAACTCGTGGGCATTCAAATATGATCGTCCGCCCATACGAGGCTGAGGATCTTTCGCAGAGCGGTAAGTGATTTCTCCCAGACGGTTCAGCAACAGTACAGAGCTGCTTCCGCTGCTTATGTTGAGGAATAGTGAAGTGTAGGAAAGCGTCTCCAGCGTAATCGAATCACTGATTGGGATACTAGTGTTTCCCATCAAAGAAATGACTTTGAAAAGAACTAAAAGCACCGCAGAAATAACGGCTAATAGTCCAGACTGGGAAGGTAGCAGAACAAGCGCTCGTCAGTTTGATGGCATCCGCAACAGGTAGCCAGAAGTGTGGCTCACAATGATAGTACCACTTTTCATACAGTCCACCCAGTTCTGTTGGATAGCCTCGACGGTGGAAGGTAGCTTGTCTATGTGGTCCACAAAGTTAGCATAAATATGAAGCGAGCTGAAAATCTCTTACAATGTAACGCGGTAGTTTGACGGTGCATTTTAATTATTCGAAGGGTCTGAGTAGCAGGTATTGTGGTTGAGCGGCTGCTGCTTCTATGGTGCTCCTTCTTATATACAAACAATGAAAAATGTGGTCAAAAGCTAAGAAAGTTGAAACCATATGCCTCATGGCTTACAGGCGTTTCAAGGTCAGGAGGTTATTCGCACCCTGACTGCATAATGGCTTCCTGATCGAGATGAGCATGCCTGCTTCTAGTATGGCACATTATCGGAAATGAAGTTCACTACGGCGCGAGGCGATGTATTGATAGTCGTTATCAAGGGCGAACTTGGCCAGTGTGGGCACAAACATAATGGAACGTCAATGTCAAAAACACACCAGGCAGCAGCAGGTGGTGTACAGGAAACCGAATGGTTGATCTATTTCTACAATCCTCCCCTTATATTTTGAGCTTATCATCCGGACATTGCTTTGACAGCCACGCAACTAGTCACGGCTCAAAGGAGGGTTCAACAAACCATCGAGGGGGGTTTTCGCTAAATAGGGACAAACGGCAAGCTTAAGACAGCGCGCGATTGCGCAAAAGCGGGGCATTTGAAAATCTGGACTGAAATGCCATTGACCTGATTATTATATATATATGGTGACAACATACAGGCGTAACATAGTAAGAACTTGACCAAAAGAGCACATTCACTGAGAAGGCACAGAACATCAACGTCGGCAAGCAAACTCCAGTAAAAATCTAAGAAATTTGCAACCTGACCAAGAAGTCTCTGAGGTGCTTTTCATCGACTTCCTTGACCACATCATCGTATTTCTTCTTTTGCGCCTCCCATTCAGAGCCCAACTGGTGCGATATTTAGTTTAAGCCTACGATTTAGAAATATAGAGAATCACTGACCTCAAAATCTTTGAAGTGTTTTTCAAGAACGGTCAATGCGCTGTGGAATTGGGATACCGTGCCTTTGTAGTTCTCAGAATCGATCTTGTAGTCCTTCACGTCAACCACGGCTTTCTCAGCGTCGACAAGCAAAGTAAGAAGATTCTTCATGAGTCTAAGAAGGAAATGAGTAAGTTGGATGCAGCATTTACTAAATTCTTACACTTGAACAAGACCCTGGTCGTGTGAATTTGGATACTTGGCCACATGCATCTCTAAAACTCGGACCATTTGGATAAGCCTGACGCTGCGTCCCTGGAATGGGCGGCGAATCCTCCCAGCCTGTTGGATCAGAGCCGCCAGATCTTGAACAAGCGAGATACTACCACCCAATGATAGCAACAAGGCCTTCAGGCTGACCCATTTCTCCTGAAGTTCTGTAGTGGGATCAGCAGATCGATTCGCTGACGCGACATCATTCAACAATCTGTGGCTTATTAGAATCACAACGACACCAAAAAAAAGTCCCGCTCACTCTTCAATCTTTCTGAAGATTTCAACGGAACGAAAATTGGCTTTATCTTTATGTGTCGATGAGGGACCTAGAATTTCGAACGGAATAAGGGACAGAAGCAGCGTTTTCATTGTGAAGACGATCCAGAGCTGACGAACAATGTGAACAAAGGTTGCCTCCTGAAAAAAATTTGCACTCACGTCTGATTGAGGAGGCGATTTCATTATGACTTGATAAACCTTGCTAAAGCTGCTGAGAGCATCGGTTACAGGACGTAAACCCCGCCTGATTTTTTAAAAATGAATAAAGATCGACGATTCCTGTGAAATAATACATACGTCTGCGTTACCCATCTGTCCGACGGCCTGAGAAACTGAAGCCGTTCGCCGAGTGCTTTAAGCATCGCGGAATCATCACTATTTCGCTCTTGCGTCCATTCAGCCTTGAGATTTGCCGCAATGCCAGGCAGTCGAATCTGTGCTAACTGTCACCGATTGCTTTAGGAATGACCATGAAGAATTTACACACCGACAGTCTGTCAGACAGGGCATTGAATGTGTCTGCAATGCATTTACGGTCCAACTCCCAGGTCGTAATGAAAATGAGGCCTTCTGTGACATCTGCTGGGGGCAGGTGAGTCCTTGCATAGGAGTTAAGGCCCGTCGGGACCTTCAAATGGAAATCAAACAAGATTCTACAGCATAAGATCAATAGGTAGAGCGAAGATTCAGATACGGGATACAAACCTTTCTAAGATGGGAATAGCTTCGGTGTAGTTCTCGAAGTCAGTCCAGGCGGAAGAGAAGTCGGTCAGTGCCGTCTTGTTAACGTTGTCGATGAGCGTCTCGATGGAATGAAAAGCCTGTTTGCTGCGGGACAACAGCTGACCGGAAGCCAGAAGATTGCGACGACTTTCTTTCATCTCGATAGCATAGTTCTTGAGAAGAAGGCTGATCAGGTCGGTTGCACCGGACTGGGGAGACAGTTTCTCCAATTCCCCCAAAATTGTGAGGTCAACGGAAGTGGTCATGTCGGCTCGGAATGTATGTCAAGCAAATGTAACTCGCAGTTGGGGTAATTCTAGCTGTCTGTAGTTCATACAGAAACGCGCTTTTATGCTGCTCAGGTGAAGGTGGGTTCGCTCGTTGCGTCATGGCTGGTGATATTATCACTCACATAGACTCGGAATATATCACACCTATCTCGGCAATCTGCAGCGCGTTGAGCACCATCGACAACCACTGAGGTCATACTTTATCGTAGATTGGAAGAACGAGGCTGGTGCATGGTCTCCAATTATAGTTAATTAGGTTGTGGGGGTACCATGTGCGATGAATTAGACGCCTGACCTTGTGAATGAGAGATCGCTGATAGGCCCCAACGATTGGACGATTGAACCATCATAAAAAAGCGATCGACGTGATTCCCGCCCGCACATGTCCATAATTATCTATTTAATATTTGATTGTTGCATTCGAAGATGTTATTAACCCGGAACATAGGAATGATACAACTTTTATGTGAATGTCAAGTCGGACTTTGAAACTGACTTTGAAAGTGTCACTGTGACTCCCTCACCTTGTTTGTCATACTCTAGGAACTTGGTCATGACTGCACTACATTTTAGCTTTTGACCTCGACGTAGCTGGTCTGGTTCATCACACTAATCTACGACTTTTATCCGCCTCAATTCTGAAAAGATGTCAATATCTGGAAAGCGAATGGCAGAAGGTTAGTAATAGTTCAAAATGAGCAAATATACCTATTGGCAACTTGCGCGCTTGTAGCATCGACAAGCTTGCAGCCGTCCAAGCGTTTGAGGCCAGACGACGAATATCTTGAGGTCGGAAATGAGGACAATGTCTTCCCTCCCTCTCCGCCTGGAGGAGATAATGCATATGTCCCCCGCGGTGCCACCATTAACCTGGGTGCACTCACTCGCAAGCTGGCCGAGGCCAACCGACATAATGACAATCAACCGACCACTGGGTTGTCTGCCTTGGAGCTTCATCGTAGACAACAAGACAAGCTTGTTTCTCATATATTCCAGGAACATGATTATTCGTGGTTACACTTGAAGCCAGATCATCAGTCACGTCCGCTCTGGATAAGCCCTGAAGATGGACACATCATCCTTGAGGCTTTTTCTCCCATTGCTGAGCAAGCGCAAGACTTTCTGACTGCAATTAGCGAACCTGTCAGCAGGTAAATTTCTTTTTCCCTTTTATCGTTTATGTTATTTATCTTTACAGACCATCAATGATTCACGAGTACAAACTTACGACGTACTCACTATATGCTGCGGTTTCAGTTGGACTTCAGACAGAAGATATCATTGAGGTATACATTATTCTCTACATGCACATCTATATGAATCTCACCACTAACTCACAGGTCCTCAATCGTCTGTCCAAGGCAAGGCTTTCAGGTCGGTTGTTAAACGTCAAGCTCAAAATTTTGTCTAGGTGCCCGTCCCAGATTCAATCGTAACCTTCATCCGGAGCTGCACTTTAAGCTATGGGAAGGTCAAGCTCGTTTTGAAACACAACAAATACTTTGTGGAGTCCAGTCATCCCGAAACTTTGCAACACCTCCTCAAAGATCCAACCATTCGTGAAGCTCGCATCATTTCTCAGCAGACCGATAATAGCATCAAAGCGGCCACTTTTACGACATCAAAAGCGCCCACTCGCGGAGATCTGAGGATACCAGGAACGAAGGAACCAGATCAGAAACAAGATGGAGAGCCAAAGACAGGGACGGGTCCAATGGGTCCCTCCGACTCTGAACTATTTACATCTGTCGTCGGCGTCGATGCTGGTGAGTTTTTCATAAGCATAAATTTCTTTGTGAGAAGGTTTTCACTCCAATAGACGAAATTGATGAGGATGATGACGATGTACACGCCTTTGAGATTAAGGACGAAAAAATTGATGTAAGTGCATGGCTACCTTATCTCTGTCACCCCTTCTGAACAACGTGTCTAGGATGTCAAAAAGCGATGTAACCAGCTAGAATATCCAATGCTCGAAGAATACGACTTCAGGAATGATACAGTCAATGCCAACTTGGATATCGATTTAAAGCCAGCAACTGTCATCCGACCTTATCAAGAGACCAGTTTGAGCAAAATGTTCGGAAATGGCCGTGCACGTTCAGGCATCATTGTACTACCGTGTGGCGCTGGTAAGACCCTTGTAGGGATTACCGCTGCATGCACTATCAAGAAATCTTGCTTGGTGTTATGCACATCTTCGTAGGTCTTTTCTAAAAGAAAAGTTGTGTATGTATCTCATGCAATGGTTTGCAGGGTTTCAGTCATGCAGTGGAAGCAACAATTCATGCAATGGTCCAATATCACGGATCGCCAAATTGCCGTTTTCACAGCAGATCAGAAGGAAAAGGTTTGGCATTCCTCTTTTGCTTCCAGTATCGTTCTGATGGTTTGATTAGTTTGCTGGTGAAAGTGGCATTGTTGTGTCAACATATTCGATGGTTGCAAATACGCACAACCGCTCTCATGATGCGAAAAAGATGATGGACTTCCTGACTTCCCGAGAATGGGGTTTTATTCTTCTAGACGAAGTACATGTCGTCCCTGCTGCGATGTTCCGTCGCGTCATCACGACCATTAAAGCTCATTCAAAGCTGGGTTTGACTGGTGAGTGCGCCAATTTCATTGGATGGATGGTGAGGAACCAATCATTGTATCACAGCTACTCTTGTCAGAGAGGACGATAAAATCACGGACCTCAATTATATGATAGGGCCCAAACTTTACGAGGCTAACTGGATGTTCGTCTTCCTTTTTTTCTTCATCAGCCCATGCAAACCTAATACATACGCGGTTAGGGATCTTGCTGCCAAGGGCCATATCGCCAATGTTCAGGTTTGTACATTGCCTTCTCCCCAACTGCATCTCTTACTGTAATAATAGTGTGCGGAGGTTTGGTGTCCAATGACGCCCGAATTTTATCATGAATATCTCAAAGAGCAGTCGAGAAAACGGATGCTTTTATATTGCATGAATCCCAATAAATTTCAGTCCTGTCAGTTCCTCATTAAATATCACGAAGACCGAGGCGATAAAATCATCGTATTTTCCGATAATGTTTATGCTTTGGAGGTGTGTGACATTCTTTTGCTCTACTATTTGCTATTGACACTTTTTAGGCATACGCGCGGCGCCTAGGGAAGCTATTCATCCATGGTGGCGTTAGTCAATCGGAGAGAATGACTATTTTATCGAGGTTTCAACATAACCCGAATTGTAACACCATTTTTTTGTCAAAGGTTGTCTTGTATTTGTGGAAGTTTGTGCTATTGCTCATAAGCCCACCAGGTCGGAGACACGTCCATCGATCTTCCTGAGGCAACGTGCCTTATTCAAATATCGTCTCATTTCGGCTCTCGACGACAAGAGGCTCAGCGACTTGGTAATTTTTTTTTCTAATACACGTTCATCATGTCGTTAATCTTTAAAGGCCGCATCCTACGCGCTAAACGGCGAAATGATGAGGGGTTCAACGCTTTCTTTTACTCCCTTGTGTCGAAGGATACGCAAGAAATGTATTACAGCACGAAACGACAACAATTCTTGATCGATCAGGGATATGCTTTCAAGGTAATCACCCATCTAGAAGGTCTAGATACTCTTCCCGACCTCGTGTACCGCACCAAAGATGAACAAATCGAACTTCTCCAGTCGGTGTTGGTGGCCAACGATTCAGATGCGGATCTTGGTACTGACATTCGAGCGGTTGAAGGCGATCTGGCCGGAACTGTGACCTCCAAACATTTTGGTCAACCGAAATTCCCTGCAACATCTCGTACTACAGGTTCGCTTGCGGCGCTTAGTGGAGGGCAACACATGTCCTATGTGGAGCAAAACAAGTCTGCAAACAAAACTATGGCACGAGGCAATCCAACCGCAGCGTCACGGCACAAGCTGTTTGCTAAACGTGATAAAGATAAAGCAACTGCAAGGAAAGAAGCCCGTCGTCTTCCTTAGTGGGTGTGATTATCCTACTATGTATATCCTAGATAATATTTTCATGAATGTCACCGTGAAAACGGCATTAATCATAAATCCTTCTGACAGGAGTCTTGCTTGTGGAAATTGACATTGACCGAATTCTGAGTTTTACATTGGTTTTACACGTGTTGGCTGAATTGAATTGATCAGATAGTACCTCATGGTTTATTGACGAGTTATTATAGTCAGTTGAATGCTTTGTCCATGACCCTGACAAACTACTGCTGGCAAACCGGCAGAGCATGATGCCTGTCTCCAAATTCTATCTGCTCTTAAGTAATGGCTCTCGATGTCCTTGGCCAGCTTGGGCGCTAGGCACCTCCATCAGGAAAAACCCAAGTTACTTATTTCCCATAATATGGGTGAGTAAATCAATATAAGTCACAAAAATGTATAATAAGTCGTTATAAGCGCTAAGTTGTAATAAGGTAGGTACCCGACTTATTGCGGATTTATGAGAACATAATACAACTTATTCTGAGCCTTAAATGACCGTCACTTCATTTAATTGTATCACTTACACGGCCACTTATTCTGATTCAGAGCATTTATTGGGCCTTTGCCAACTAAGCAGGACTCATTCAGGCTTATGTATGAAGCAAAAGTTGCCAATCACGGCAGTTCTTATATTCGGATCCCATAACTTGAACGCCTAACTACTACTACGAGAGCTCAGGCTATTTCCTTTACATACAGAATACGGTACCAAGTCACTCAGTCAATCAATGACATGTCAACTCCCTTTAATGGCCCACTCTGGCGAGAATCTAAAGGACCATCGGACACCTTTTCGCCAGGCCTAATATTCCACGGTTAATACTATGCAATGAACTTCATCATTAAAACAACATCACTCACAAAACGCGCTGATATAAGGTTGACATAATGTAGTGAAAGCTGTTCGGAGCTCGTTCCTTTATATCCTCGAGAGATGCTACGTGTCCAAGGTATGTATCGCGATAGGTATCACCCACAAAGCGGTCTGATGTAGGTTTACCATCGGTCCACCCGTTGATCACTGCATGGATCTATACAGCAGAAAAGACAGCATCAGACACTGAAAGATAATAGTAAGGGAGCAAATCCTTACCGCTGTAGCAGCAATAGCCACCATCGGGATGGGGAGCTCTGGTTCATTTGGATAATCTCGGTGCGATGACACAAAGGACCCTTTGTGCCGATGGCCCCAGTGCCTCTTTGAACGAAATACACTGCTGGAGATCACAGTCGAAATAGACTCGTTAAGATATGCCTGAAGTCGTCTGCTCTCCGTATCCGTATATCGAGTTGGGAGCCATATGGGCTAAGGATAATAATCCAGAGGGTCAAATACAACACAAAGACAGTGATAATGCGCTGAGAGAATACCTTTGCATCTTCATCACTTCCATTCCCATCCTCAACACCCCAGGTACCCGGATAGACGTAGAGTTTGTCACGAATCAAGGCGGTGACTCTTGCAGCACAATCGGGACCCGTTCCTAGGCGAAACGCGGCTACACCATGTTTCACTGCGCTGCTGTAAAATTGGTTGCGATATCCAGGAAGACGATCAACGACCTTTGAAAAAAGCAACAAGAAAATGAGAACCAATAAGATAAAAGAAATCATAATCATACCCATTGCCCGACCTCTCTCACTACGTCTTGATCAGTGGCGATCCGTTCCTTATGGAGCTGATAGGATTTATCCTTCTTGTAGAGCGATTTGACAGCCTTAGTGAGCACCTGTCCTCTATATGCAGCGGTCTGGAGGTGGTCGGCCCAGGCATTGGTGATTAACAAATCCTTCTCGCCCAGGACAATTCCCGTGCGGGTGATCTGTTGCCAATGCGAGTTTTGGAGAGTTAGACCTCCAGGGGCAAGCCGAGCCTCCTCGGGCCACCTCTCCTCACGTCTGACATAGGCTTGTTCGCGAGCTGCTGCCAAACTGCCGCTGACGGTGGCATCAGACGCGTTGGATAGCGACCCAGACTCCGATGACAAAGCCTTGCGGCCGCGACGGCGAGCAGCCTTCTTGTCAGCCTTTGACAGGATGGGTTGAGTTGAGGATATTTCAGGTCGCTGGGGATAAGGTCAGGTATACCAAGATTACAACGAGTCTCCGGTTACATACCTCATTTTCCATTAAAAGGTCAGCCTAGAATATGTTTAAAGTGAATAACATCACAGGAAAGATCACGGAACAAGAGTCTCACCGCTTTGGTCTTTTTGGAGCCTTTTGAGGTGGGTGTAGGACTGGCCCGGGTTTTGTCAAACCCATCATCAAGTGGGTCCCACTCTGGGCTCCGCTCGCGATCATCCAAATCAGCCTCTAAGAAAAATAACAGTGAGTTCAAAATGATTGGACTGAAGGTTAAATAGTTACGTGTTTTGCTGGTGCCCGTGGTTGCATCTAAATGCCTTGCTACAGAGTCTGGAATGTCCTCATCCAAGTCCACCGAACCCTCGTTGTCTTCCTCCGTCTCTTCAGATGAAGAGGAATCCCTGACATACATGTCATCATCTGATCCATCAGATTCATCGTCCTCTTCCGCAGATGCGTTGGGTGACTTGGATGTGTTGGTGTCTTCTTCAGACTCCTCCTCACTCGAAGAGGCATCAATATCGGGATCGGGTATTCTTCTGGAGCTGCTGGACTTAGCTTCAGACGCACGCGTTTTTTTGTTTGAAGAATCTGCATGTTGATGGGAGCATATGGGAGTTGAAAGTTGAAACAAGCATATGACGTGGCAATTGGATTCACGTACCAGTTCTGGCTTCTGTGAATGTATTGGTAAGCGGCCATAAGTGGGAGATCAGTTGAATGGGACTTATTCTGACTTTTTATTTTTCTGCCTTTCTCCCCATCCTCGTCGTCGCTCTCGCCCATGTTCTTACCCCCCTTTCGTTTTCTGTCTGCATCTCCTGTGTCTCCTGAACCAGTGAGTGAATCTTGGACTCTCAATACAAAAAGAATATGATACCTTTATTTTTGGATGAAGACATATTTTTTGCTGCCTTTTCCTTTGCTTTGCGTGGAGCTGACGTTTGGGGTTTGCAATGTAAGTAATCTGTGCATGCATTTTTTACTGTTCACTTACCTTTCCTTGGTGTAGTATCCATGGCATTGGACTGCTTCACTCCACGAGGGTGACGCTGTTGCCTTTTCGCAACCGCAGCACACATGTCTTCTGATCTCGTGCAGGCTAGAATCGTCTTCAAGCGTCGACTGGTCACCTATAACAAGGCCTCTTGAGCAAGGGAGACAGAGACTACGAGGGTCAAGGTGGTGGTGGTTGGAATGAAAAAGAGGGAAGGTGGAACGGAGCTCGTCGGGCAATGGTCACAAGATGTTCCGACATCTCCCAATGCCGAATGTTCATTCTTCGTCCTCCTATCTCCTGTCTTCCTCCTGAGTAAAGCCTTCTTTGTCTCTTATCACATCACAACGCCTAGTCCTTAATCTCAATCAGTTTTTTTTTTCATCCTTTTTGCTGTTACCGAGAATCCACACGTTCAACATACTATGACGTCTAAAAGTCTTCCAGATTCAGCATCAGATTTATTGTGCCATGGCTGCAACACCCTTTTCAGACCGCGTGGTTATGTGATGCACTTATCCCTTACCACAAATCCAGCATGCCGTAGAATCCATCAACAACAAACAGCTGCCTCCCTGTCCTACGACGACTCAGATAACGATGATTCCGATGACACTCCAGGACTCACCACCGACTCCAACAATGTGCATGCCGAAGAATGTGGGCCTGCTGACGTGGAAATGCTGGACTCGCCGCAGAACATGCATGAAGACCACGTAGATCTGCATGGCGACCAGGACATGGATGAGGAGGATCTGGAGGGAAGGGATGGCATGGTCCAAGAGGATGAAGATCCGCAGACGCCAATGGTTGAGGAAAGCGATGTCGATGATGCAGACGCTGCTCTCATGCAAGCCGAGTTGGAGGGTAGTTGGGAGCCGTTCCGCGCAGGGGCTCCTGATGAAACACCATCCATTACAGGGGACCCTGCTCCCCTGCCACCAGCACATGCACCACGCATCAAGACACGTATTCCATCTGGACAGGGTTCTACCCCAGCTCTGATTGTTCGCTACAATGACAAATATCCCACCTCGCTTGCTGGTGAAGTCGTGTCAATTGACAAAAATGGCGATGAGGTGTATGCGGAAACCGTAGGAGCCAATAACAGCAACCCTTGGGCACCTTTCAGCAGCAGGTTGGATTGGGAGATTGCCTCTTGGGCCAAGAAACGGGGTGCAAGCTCAACAGCTTTCAACGAGCTTTTGAGTATTGATGGGGTTAGTGCTTCTGGTTCTTTTGCATGCTACATAGATTTATATTAGTGTCTTATAGATCAAGGAAAAATTGGGTCTTTCATACCATACCTCTGATGAGCTCAATGAAATTATTGACAACAAACTGCCATCGCGACCTCAATTCCGTCGTCATGAAGTCACAATTCATGGCGAAACCGTGGAATTCTACTCCCGAGATGCCCTTGAATGCGTCAAAACCCTGTGGGGGGATCCAGATTTTGCAGACGACTTGATCGTGCAACCCGAGAGGCAATATTCCGACGCAGACAAGACTGATCGAATATATCATGAGATGAATACCGGCAAATGGTGGTGGTCCACTCAGGTGCGTATATGGTGGCCGTCTTTTCCTATTTGTTTGCACTAAAGCTGTATCATGCAACAGACAGCTGTAGAGACACGCACCAAAAAATCACGATGCACCATTGTCCCAATCATTATTTCCTCTGATAAAACACAGCTGACCTTGTTCCGAGGGCAGCTAGCATATCCCGTCTACATCACTATCGGAAATCTGCCCAAACATATCAGGAGGAAGCCTTCTCGACAAGGTCAAATGCTACTTGCCTATCTCCCCACCTCCAAACTTGCCCACATCACCAACAAATCGTCCCGCCGCCGTTGCGTGTCAAACATGTTCCATCACTGCATGCAATACGTGACCAAACCGCTGGCAGATGCGGGTCGCAAGGGTGTCATACTCGTCAGCGGAGATGGTAAAGCAAGAAGGTGCTATCCCATACTCGCCTCCTATGTCGGCGACTATCCAGAGCAGGCATTGGTTGCCCTTGTAAAAAATGGACAATGCGCTGTATGTGCAACAAGTCGTGATGAAATCGGCGATCCTTCCAAAACTCAGAACCCTCGCTCAACAGCCAGCGTCATTGAGGCCCTCAATACAGCCAGTAAAGGGTCTCGCGCTTTTACTACAGCATGCAAGGAAATGGGTATCAAGCCCGTCCAATCCGTCTTTTGGAAGGATTTGCCTGATGTCCACCTCTATCATTCCATCACTCCTGACATATTGCACCAACTCTATCAAGGCGTTCTGAAGCATATGATATCGTGGATCAGGGAGCTGTGTGGCGATGAAGAAATAGATGCGCGGTGTCGACGATTCCCTCCCAATCACCACATCCGGCTCTTCATGAAGGGCATATCCCCCTTATCGTGTGTAACAGGCACTGAACACCGACAAATTTCGCAATTTCTCCTCGGTTTGGTTGCCGACATCCAGATGCCCAACCATGCGTCCAACTATCGCCTGGTGCAATGTGTACGTGCCGTACTGGACTTCATGGAGCTTGCCAGATACCCCATCCACACCGACAGCACTCTTGCGGAACTCCAAGACGCGCTTGATGACTTCCACAAGTTTAAGCAAGTGTTTGTCGACTTTGGCATCCGGGAGGATTTCAACATCCCAAAAATCCATTTCATGTCGCACTATGTCGAACTCATCAGACGTTTTGGCGCCCCCGACAATTTCAATACGGAGTACACTGAACGCCTCCATATCGATCTCGCCAAGGACGCATATGCCGCTACAAATCGGAAGGACGAGTATTCTCAGATGACACGATGGCTGGATCGCAAAGAGAGAGTCATACAGCACGAGAAGCACATCCGACGAAGACTTGACACCAGCACCAACTCCCCTCCCCGTGTTGTAAAGCCTCCACCTGCCTTAATTCCAAACCGCCGCATCCATATGTCAAAACATCCATCAACCAGAGCCGTATCATTGACCACGCTTGCCAATGACTATGGTGCTAGGGACTTGCGCAATGCAATCGTGAATTACGTGCTGAAGTACTGCAATCCGAATCTTAGCAGTCGAGAACTTGAGGAAAGGGCCCTGTACTACAATCTTCCGTTCCAGAAGGTGCCCGTATTCCATCGCATCAAGTTTGTCAGTCACGACATGCATAGTCTCAGGCCACTAGACAATCATGTTGTCGACTCCATCCACATCGATCCCGCCACCCGCCGTAGCGACGGTACAGCCATTCCCGGTCGCTTTGACACTGCTCTCATCCAGCTCAAATTTGGAGACGACATTGCCACCCCTCTCACCCCTCAAGACTTCCGCGTTGTACAAGTCCGGTGTGTGTTCTCTTTTCCAAAACACGCAACGGATCAATTGTTCCCGGGAGGGTTTCCTCATACCCATATGGCCTATGTGGAGTTGTTTTCAGCCATGTCCCCTAGCTCGATGGACAGGAGCACAGGCCTTTTCAAGATATCCAGAATAACTGATGACAACCAGCGAAGAGGAATGCTTGTACCAGTGGACATGATTGTGGGCAGTGTACACTTGTATCCAAAATTTGGGCCCCAGGCTCCTGTTGCATGGACCTCCAGCAATGTTCTAGATAAGGCCACGCAATTTTATGTCAACGAATTTTCGGATAGATTTATTTACTCACTCATGTAGCCTTGCACAGATTATAAACGCAGAATCATTAATATGCACGAAATCAAGCATTGATTGACTTAGCAGCTATTGAACACGTGTGTGACAAATGTGACACAACACATTGCGTCACAAATTCAACAATGTTGGGGATCAGACTGTCTGTCATCCAACCACCATCATCCATCCACGCTCAATCCCCACCGCTCCTCAAGTAAACCGCCATGGTCAATACAAATATGTCGGTAAGTCCTTAATTTTTTACCATTGTTGTCACCTCTATCGGAGGTTGGCAAGACGGCTCTGTGCTGAGCACTCGGCTGCTAAAGAAACTCAGCCAACCGTTTTGTAGACATGCTACTGGCCATCTTAGTGATACAATGTGAGCTTTTGAGCTCGCATGCCATCCTGGATTCCCCCTTGGATCCAAAGATGTAACCCAGTGTGCCACCTCCGGCCAAATAGCATAGCAAACCATCTCAAACCCTTGAACTGCTTTTATACTGACCATGTCTATTCCAGAATACCCGCCCTATATTTCCTCCCGTGTCCTTCGATTTCGCTGCGCTACTGCAAACGGCATTTCATTGTCAACAGGTGGGCATCCCTGTTGAGGACGATGCCGATCCAGATGAATCCCACCCTGCGAGTGAATCGGCAAATGCCCAAGCTCCTGCTACCGATCCCTGCCGCCCTCTCTCACCACCAAAGCCTATGGGAGGCGATGATCCAGAGCATTCACCACGAGCCCCTCTGCTCTCCGACATCCTGCCCAATACGCCTGACTGCCGCTCTCGTTCTCCAGTGGAGGATAGTTCCAGTGATAACCCATCTGCTGCCGAGTCTGCTCCACCTGATCCCCTTCCAAATCCCAGCAATCCACGGAAACGTGGAAAAAATAGGCGAACAAACCGCAAACGAGCCAAAAAACGACGGGAGAAAGTGGAAAAGGAGGGACACGTCACCAACACGCGGACGGTGCTTGAGCACGTCCAGCTGTGTGAGCCGCTTAACTTGGCCATTGACTACGCCAAAATGCCCGTAAGCTTGAGCGGGTATGTAGGCATCCGATCTTCGGAATCCAAGAAAGTTCTGCGAAATACAAATTCGCTCAACGACCTTTTGGCGATGGGCTTTGAAGTGGTTGAATGGGATGGCAGGTGAGTTGGTCCATGTTTGCTTGAAATTATTTATGCTGATAAGTGCTCTTAGAGAGGCTCGACCTATCATTGACGCAAATGGGCGAGTTTGTGGCGTGCTTGCAGGGCGACCTAATGACAAGACGTATGACCTGTCTGTGGACCGTGCATGCAGGTTCCTCCAGGCAGAAAGTGCGCCAGAATGCTTTCGGCCAGAGGAAAGCAGGCATCGGCGTGGACCCTTTGCCGCAGTTGCATTTGGAATTTCTTTTGGAGGAGGGCAAAAGAGTGCACAACGCCTAGTGACTGGATCTCATACCGGTCTCGTGGAGCGTGTCCTATCCAATAGGCATATTTCACGATTGGCTTCATATGCGGATGGTGAGTGTTTCTTAACATTGGTGTTTACACTACTTATGCGACTTTGACAGGTGCTTTTCGAACTTGGTCGCCTCGCCTCTATGCCTACTACAGGTCGACCTTACTCAAAGCCTCCTCGCACACTCGTCAGCGCATTAACTTCAAAGGAAGCTGCTTTGCAGCCATGTCTGTGAACATGGGTGGTAAAGTCTGTTGCTTCAAGCACCGCGACTGCGTAAACTTGGCTTTTGGATGGTGTGCAATAACAGCCATGGGCAACTTTGATCCCAAGAAGGGCGGGCACTTTGTCCTATGGGATCTAAAACTCATCATTGAGTTCCCTCCAGGCTCCACCATTCTGATTCCATCTGCTGTTTTCTCCCACTCAAACACGTCCATTGGCACTGAAGAAACACGTTTCTCGATCACTCAATACACCGCCGGTGCTCTTTTTCGCTGGGTGGAGAACGGGTTCAAGACAGACAAAGAGCTGCAGGCTCAGGACCCTGCACACTACAGCCACATGTCAGACTTGAAAGCGTCTCGGTTTGAACACGGTATTCGTATGTACTGCACATTGGATGAACTCTGTAAGGTTGTATAATGCGATTTATTTTCATGTATTTTTAACTGCCGGTTACATTGAGAACTGCCTATTAAGCCATCACCACACAATCGCCTATCGAAGATACTACAACCACGACTTCCGAATCTTATGCTGAGCGTTTTGAAGTTGTCGCTTCAAGTCTTTCTTGTCTTGTTTCAACATGGAGATATGAGCACGTAGCTTGTGGACCAATCGGCGCGTCTGATAGAGCTTGATGACAGCATTGAGCTCTGTTCGATTACGAGGAATGACCATGAGGTGCGTGTTCTTCTGATATGCAGCGATGGATTGCTGAGGCTTTACAGCGGGGATTTTTAGCGGGGGGATATTTTCCTTGTCTGAGTCGTCGTGAGCAGAACCATCTCCATCAGTGTCGTCAGACTCATCAGACTCTGAGTGACCATCTTGGGCATGCGGCTATCGGCCCTTATTCATGAGACATAGTGTCCAAATGCACAGTGAGTTTGGGCTTACCTTCATCTGAGATATACTGGGTGACGTCTCCACTTGATGATTCCAGGTGGAATATCTCGCATTCTTGAGAGTTCCATGGCGAGCTGTACGCCTGGGTGGACTATCAGGTAAACCGTCAATCTTTATCAGAAGAATGAAAGCTGATGAACCCACATTCTAGAAGATGGGCGGCGCCCTGTAGGCGTGGTTGGAAGGGGGCTATGAGACACTCAATGAGACTCGCAAGTTCCGTGTGCCGTTACCTTGGAACTCACCTTGATAAGGCCATATCAAAGATACGCTTCAGAACGCGAGACAATGTGTTGGCTGTCTACTGGGATGCCAACGGTGGTGTGGGTCAGAGTGCAAGAAATACCGTGATGGTCAGTCAAATTTACGATCGCAGTGGTGTTGTCTATTATTTGACAGTAGAATGCTTGGTACCGGCCACAACTTCAACCCGGTACTCTCAACCCCTCAGTATTGACACTACAACACGCAGCAGTCATGATGGATCCAGAGGTGATAGTGGACTCAAATGAGACGGATGATCATGTGGGGACGTCTCAAGTAGAGGAGATAGAGGTGGGTACCTTCAGCTACAATTTGTCAGGCCCTACTTGACCATGACCTGGACCGTACTCTCAGTTAGAAGCTCATCACGTCACGGTCTGCAAAGAGACTCAGGAAAGCCTTGGATACGGAGACTTTTTGGATTGCCCCAGCTTCCCCGCTCACAGCAAGGAGTCTTGGGACATCATGGGTATCAATCCGGAAAGCATTGATGCCACACCAAAGCCTGATGTACCAGAGCCAGAAAACGTCGCAGCCGTAGACACACCTTATCAAAAACCTCGACAAGAACTTGAAGTTGATGTGCCAGCAACCACATTGCATTCAGGTACTGGCCCGTCCACTTCTGAATCGACAAGCCGTCGTGATCTATCCAAGATTCCACGTTCCCTTTGGCCGCTTTATCTTACCCCAAAAAAGAGAAGCCCGAACCTGATCAAGAGGCCAAAAACCCCTCGCCAAGGCAACACGGACACTCAGGCTGATCAACTCCAAGTCGCGAGTACCAGTGGCGCTCAGCCTCAGGCTGCTGGGTTATCCGACCAAAGCAAGTCAACTGCAAGTTCAGCAATTGGTTCTGTCAGTGGCCCAGGGACACCCATCAATCATGGCGCTCCAAATCTGAGTCTACCTCACTATGCTCAGTCTGCCGGCTCGGAATCACCGTCCAAGATGACAAGAGACACGGCCCATCGCAGGGCATTGGACCTGACCCAAGACATTGTGAATCGCGAGATTTATCTCGCCAGGGATCGACGACTGCTAGCACGCCTCATTCTCAGGGCTAAAGGTGATGATTAGGTAGAATTTAAGTAGAGTATGAGCGGCTGTAATGTTCGACAGGTTAATCAATTATTGTCACTTTTTCTCATATATCGCACACATGAGTGACTAGATGGATTTTCTATTTATACCCCCTGATACTAAAAGCAGTAAATTTTACCCGTTTTGGACAGAGAAGACTTAATCATGCCGCTAAGGCATAATAAGTCGCATTTACCTGAAAAAAAGAAGGCGACTACTTGGCGTAACTTATCAGCACTTAAACAAACTAATAAGGAATTTGGGTTTTTCCTGATGTCGGTGTCTCTGATTTCTCTGCGAATCAGATTGCTGTGTGCTCAAGGTGAATATAAAGATAGAACAATGTAAGAACAAACAAATGGCGTTACCTGGCCGATGCGCGCACGAATGCTGTGTTTTGCCAGTGATAAACTGCACACGTCACAGACTCACATTTACTTTACTGTTATGATCCATTCCATACGGTTGAAATACGCGACATGGTGTCTGCACGAGGAAACGGAGTTGACTTTTGTTTTGTTTTTTCCTTTATTAATCCGAAATACATCGGAGGGTGCGAGTAACATAGGATGAGTTAGCGCCTGTAGAGCAATGGCCCGGATCACAGAAGCGGGTGGAAGCCAGCGCTTCCAATGGTAGCGCCCACGTGTTCGTCTGTACTTTCACGACTTGGCCAGTAAGCATATGGATCTCGCTCCGATTTAATTTTACTCGCAGTGCGAGAATTCGATCTGTGCCTGCTAGATGGACGAAGAGCGCTAGCCCTTCAGAATGTCTCTACCTGCTGCGCATGCTTCTGTGGTCGGGGTATCGGTTCCAATGTGCTCTAGATCTTAAAAGTCCCTGAAGGTCATAATTACGAGTAACACGCCTCGATCCAGATGATGGCTGGTTCTCTGTTATCGATGGCCTCCGTGAAACATGGGGCAGGTGTACGCGGTATCATGTGCATCAGTTGAAGAAGTTCTTAACACGCTTACGGAGTTCTATGCTCTGCGGACTCATGCATACCGCAATTGTATACTCACTTTCTGTCTTAAGGAGTGTACATTATCTTGATCTTACCCTAATCTCAATAACAGCCTCCATTGCGAAATATCGATACCTACTAGTATATATCATTCTTCATTGGGCTCGGGTGTTTGCCTCAAAAAAAGGTGGCTTATTGGTAGTACATGTCTAGTTAAAAATTTGACGGTACTTCCCGTCATTTCTGAGGCTGTGATGCCGGGCCAAATGGGCTTTGATGATCACTTGGGAAAGCTCGCTATGTTTAGACGCCCGACAAGCGATGTCCGAATAGCCAAGTATTTGGCTCAGATATCGATCGCGGGATACTGTCAATGTAGCACAATTCATGATATCGTAATTTAATAGAAGCGGGGTGCTTATAATCACTATCGACGCAAGGCGTTAATAAGCAAGTCCCGCGCGCGCTGGTTGCGTGTTGTACTGAAGAGACTGTTATTGCACTTACATCCGGGGTCCGAGACTTCACAAAGACACCGAGTCCTGCCGTGAACATGTCAGGCGCTGGGGGTCTAACATGCGACTAGCCCTGCAGCCTGAAACCTGAGGCGTGAGTCGGAATCGAACCTACAGGCCACAGAGTTCCCTTATCACAATCACAAAGGGCGTTTGTTTTTTAGGCAGTGTAAAACCTCAAGATACTAGTAATTCATTGAACGCATTGCTGCTTTTCGGTGAAACTGTAAGATACTAGTATGTCACGGTGAGCACAGATCACAGTTGTATACATTGAATCTCGATGATATTACGAGTACTAGTACTGCCTTGAGGCCTAGTTCCCTCTGGTATGACTTTTAGAACCAATGGGCTGGCGCTGCGTTCAACATTGACAGCAATCACGAAGCTTAATACATCGTGCTTTCAGGCAGGCAGGCAGAGCAGAACTCTCCGCGCGCGTAAAACCACTTACACACATCCCTTGTGTCGAATTCGAGGAATTATGGACATACATAAGAAGTATTCCATTGCTGCTTGAACGAACACCGCTTCGCTGTCCGAAATACTTATATTATCCTCACCCCAACAATCAAAACATCAAATTAATGCCCCCCGCGATCAATTTACATCGTGCGTCAGACATTTACTGGCTGAAGAAAGATTTTCGAATTGATGTAATTACTTCCTAGGCACGCTTGCACCCGTGGTGGAATCGATAAGAGCAGGGTGGCTCGGTACAGCCCAGCAAGGGGCAGTTGTGGTTAGTAAATAAATGTTTAATGTCCACTTGAGAGGGGGCTATATGGCTAACTGCGTCTTTGTAGTCGGCTTTAGCTGCAGGAATAATCGCTCAGCTTCTCGGATTCATCAAGGACGATGAAAACTATCCCGCTGACACCATGCCAAGTTCGAAACACTTTCTTGTGGGGATGTGTTATTTTTCGCTTTTTGTGAACATCGGAGCGACCATCAGCTCGTTCGTCATTATCGACAGACTTGGAGAATTTCACCTAAGGGCGGCAAGAATACCTGATTCGAATTCTGTTACCTCCCCGAATGTACATCGCACAGTGCACTGAGCAACAGTTAATTAAGGAACAATTTGGGGTTGGGAAGACCTGGCACGTCCTTCTTTGGCAATGTAAGTGTTTTGTCTCCTGCTTTTAGCGTTTCATCTAACTGACACTTTGTTTCAAACTTGAGGGGTCATATGTTTTTATGGTGGACTGTGTTCGCTTGTCGGAATGGTATTGGGATACATTTGGGTGGCGGAACCAATTGGCATCAAGGTGTTATCAGTGTTATGTGTTGGTCTTGGCGCCATCTCCTACTTATTCTTCCTCTTGAACTTGGGTGACAGAAACCTAAAGACAGACATGTATGCCGACGAGGATTGAATATATATTGAACGTGTGCTTTTCTATGAAAGTCATCAGGGAGGATATGATAAGCTGAAAGTATTGACTTTTATTTCAACTGTTTGAGATCATGAGGTCGCCCAACGTTAATACATCAAGGGCCCAAGGGGTCGTCATCAATCGGGACAGGTCCTGGAAGCTGGAGCTTGAAGTATTGATAGATAATGCACAATATATTGTCACGGTACCTTTTTCTGAACAATTCCATCAGTGGCTAGGTGAAAACCGTCAAGCAGATTGAATACATCGCAGAGCACATTCCCAATGAATGGTATCCGCGTGATTCCTGGCGGCGCTGGGAGTGGAGTTTTACCGCGCTGTCAGACGGCAATTACAGCATAGATTGAAATATTGATTGTGGAGATAAACACTGGCAGAATTGAACGTAATGTTGGCACAAAAGGTAGAGTTAAAGGGCATAAATCTAGGAAGAGGTATGTCTGGAAAAGAGCTGGTTGTAAGAGGACAATGTTGGAGTAGGAATAGGGTAAGATAGTTCTGAGAGATGAGCTTCAAATTTTCGAATTCTGATCCGGAGATCTCAACAGAAAATTTTCCTAGAAAATATAATTTAATGCTCTCAGGTTCTTCCTTGTCTTCCTCTCAAGGGCGGCCTCTTCCGCTTGGGGTTTTTTCTAATCGCTTCTTATATAACCTTTTGTGTGATTGAAAAACTTTGAATTGCTTGGGTACCCACTCTTCCCTCGACTCAGTTAGTGGCCATGTCAACTCAAGATGCAGTCCCATCCAGTCCTCTCAAGCCTACACAGTCCCAACCCAGCTTGAATAACGAAGCACCACCAGTACGAGCTACACAAAGACCCCCGATAGTCTATTCATCGCCCACCGCTTTTATCAAAAGTGTTGGTGTCCGGTTCAAAAGTCTTTGGACTCGTCGCTTCGCTTTGGCTTTTTTGGCTGGGCAGCTCCTCTCTCTTTGCATCACCTGCACGAACGTCACGACCACTGAGCTTGTGAATCGAAAATGGACATTATCGACCACCCAAGGATTTTTCTTGTAGGATCGATGACAAGCTCTGCTGTTGCTGAACCAAAGATTGAACGAATTGCAGATACTTCTCCCTCTTCCTCGTTTATACGCCATACACCATATATCAGTGTAAGTATTGGGAATTCCCAATGACCCATCGAGTATTCATACCAACCTCGTTTCTGCAGACGGTTTCAAAGGATGGGGGAAAGTGATGTTGCGTGATGGGTGGAAATGTAAGCTGCCGATTTAAAAATACATTCAAAACCTCACATGGCAGCTGAACAAATGAATTCCAGATTTCATCCTAGCCGCATGCGATGTCGAAGCAAACTTCCTGGTCATCAAGGCAAGTTCGCTTCCATCGCAAGTTTTTTTCAATTGGGAGGTTCTAAAAATACCTATGCACAACAGGCCTACCAATACACCGATCTCCTTTCTTGCATGCTTCTTGATGCGTACGTCCATTTTGCTTCAACTTGGCTATCTATTTTATCTCATGTTTATCATTGTACAGCTGGGCAATTCCTGTTTGCATGTTTTGCTCATGGTTTTACATGCGCACGAGGTACCATTGGACCCAGCTTTTGGTATGTCATATGGTTTTACATCAGAGATATTTTTTCAACGAATTGCATCAGGGTGTCTTTGTTTGCATTGGCGGCTTAGGTCTTTTGGTCGGCTCTGATCAGCTAACGCAGAAAGGCTGGGATCCCGTCAGTCGAGCAAAGGGTGATGGTTTCATGATTGCAGGAGCGACTCTCTACGGCTTTAGTATGTTCTTCCTACTTTTTAGGCGAATACCTTCTCATCTATGTACAGCCAATGCCACTGAGGAATTTTTAGTTAGGAAGCGTCCCCTTTATGAGGTACCCTTCTTTCTTAACAATCGAAATCCCATTATAATTCTTTTTGGCCGAACCAGGTTCTTGGACAACTGGGTATGTGGGGATTCATCATCAACGGTATACAATCCTCCGCTTTGGAATGGAAAGCTATGACACAGGTGCCATGGTCGGGTGATATCAGTAAGTAACCACCTGAACTACCGACGCTATCAACTGACAGCGGCTGTGACGACCAGTTGGTCTCCTTATGGCGTTTACTTGTGGTATGTGGTATTCTCCGAGTCGCATCTGCTCATAAATGTAAACTTATATCGTATTTAGCGATGCTCATCTTGTATACCCTTGCACCTATTCTCTACCGACTCGCCTCCTCCGCCTATTTCAATTTGAGTCTCTTGTCAAGCGACTTCTATGGTCTCTTATTTGGTAAGTGCTTGACATTGATGTGAATGAATCGTGAAGCTAATTTAGATACAGGTCTTTTCCTCTATGTTCGTGAAGAAACTTGCCGAGGAGTTTATTTTACTGACTGACAATTCTGCAGCACTATCGGCCATTCTGGCTATACTTTATCTCGTTTGTCGTGATCATTGCAGGCCTTATAACTTATTTCTGGCATTCTACGCGTAGGTTTTTTTAATGAGTGTCATGGGAGTCTTGACTAATTTTTATTTAGCGGAAGAGCAAGGTATTCTGAACCCTCAGGCACCCGACTATGTTCAAAAAAGAGGGGCCGAGGCACCTTCTCCTGGTGACGAGGAAGCTCAAAGTTCTTCAAGCCCTGTTGACGAGAAAGAAAAACAATAATGGGGACCCATTCGAAATTTGACGATGATTTACGACCAGCTCTCGGGCCATACGAATTCGTTTCAATGTCAATGTACTTGCTTATAGTGCACTTGCTGTATTAAACGACGGAATTACTGATAACGAGGTGATGTTACAATGATGTATCTATGTTGTGGATATGTAATAGATGAGGGATGACGATATTGAGAGGTGATTGTGTGTAAACGAAACAGGTGCTGTTAGACAGCAAAGTGTCTACAAGGGTCAGACTAGGTGATCTGAAGGAGGCGCTTTGCGGGAATCATCTGATATATGATCCTGGGGTTCTTGGGGGATGGATTGTCGTCGGCGCAGTTCTTCCTCCAGCTCGCGTCGCTTTCGACTATCTGCCAATTTCTACAAATATCAAGATTAAATTCGATGGTCGTCGGGTTTATCATTTGAGATACAACTTACCAAACGCATTGCCTGTGCGGCAGAGATTACAGCTTCAAGGGTATTTTCGGTCAAATCCGACATCTGTGAAAAGGGTCCTGTAAGTGACATGCTAGAATACGCAAGTTTGTAATCGCCTACGCACAGCTTCACCTGCCTGCCTGGTCACCTTGACAAAGTGTTCTTTCTGTTGTTGGAACTCTTTGTCGTCCCAGGGAGATGTTGCAGGGACTTCGTCCGCGTTTAGATTATTTATTGTCCGTGAAAATCCGGCCGCCCGTGCTCTCCAAGGGTCCTGGTCTTCTGTTGAGGATTCAACTTGAGGAAGATCATTGGGACCGAGAGGTGGTCGTCTGCAATGCCCGGCGAGCATGTGTCGGCGTTCTTCCTTGCGTTTAATATAACAAGAAGCGGTGATGGCACCTATTGTAAACCAAAGCAACCTGCTGGGGCCTCGATACATGAAGGGGTGTCGAAAGTGATGCCAGTGACCGTAGAACATGTGGGAGATGATTTTGATTGTGAGTTGGGCATGGATACACTGATATTTATAAGTTTGTATTCCATCTGGCCGAGGGGACGACGCAATTGTTTTCCGATGTTAAAAGTGCGTAGTTTGGTCGGCAGAATAAGTACGACTCATTGCCGTGACGAGTGGCCGCGTCTTCATAGTGGCTGTGTTTTTTTTTATTGGATTTAATAGTGATTAGTTAGTACATAATCGTGATTTGTGACCAAGTGTGACAATCGTTGTATGGTGTAAGTGAGGCTCTGGTTGAGAGTCGAGTTGAATGAACTTTTGAGCTTTTTTATGCGAGACTGCTTTTTTTTTTGAGCTCATTGTCTAGCTCGTTCTGCTCTTAATAAGATGAGCAGAGACCGCGATCAGGCTAGAGCTCCTTCACCGTGGTCAAATCATCAGCAACAACAACAATTGGTACAGCAGCAACCACCTACGCATCATTCTACTGGTTCTACAGAGCTCGAGTATGCTAGAAACCCTTCTAGGTCTATTCAATCATCGTCTATGGTCAATACAAATGGTCGTTCAATAGAACGTTCAATTCCTCCTCCTCGTTCATCAACTCTCGGTCATACAGATCCAGATCGTAATCTTTCTGCCAACAACCTCTTGCCCCAATCTCGTAGTGAAGACCTTAATCACCATTCAAACTATAATTCTTCCTTGCCTTCAACTTCTTCTCCTAGGCCATCACCTCCTTTTCTATCAAATCCAAGTCGTCCAACAACTCCAGGCTCATCAGCCCACCCCTCTTCCTCGGGTCATTCAGATAACTCCAACCAGGTATCAAACCCAACTTCGGTTTCAAATGAACCCTCAACTTCAAATCATCATGGTACTAAACCTTCACCTACCCTGTCCACATCACCATCATCAACCCTCTCTGCTACGCAAGTATCTTTCTCTCGTTTGATCACCCTGATGTCACTTTTATTGATGATTGTCTTCGATTCAATTTCCATCTACTACAGTTCATGCTCAGCATGTGGCAAGGCAATGCAAGGTCCTTTTGTTCGCGCTTTGGGCGCTGTTTATCACTTGAATTGCTTCAAATGCATGGTTAGTCCCATTGCTGATTTCTTGTTCTTCTCATGCTTGTCTTACTAAACTCTTTTATGCATGCTTAGGATTGTGGAGATGTCGTCGCATCCAAGTTCTTTCCCATTGATGTACCAGGAGGCAAGCAAAGTCCGCTCTGTGAGCGAGATTATTTTCGACGTCTCAACCTCATTTGTGCCAAATGTGGGATGGCTTTGCGCGGTTCTTATATCACCGCCTGCAGTGCGTAACTACTACAACTTGTTGCCATCATCCTCCTCATATCTATTTCCTACCAGACAAGAAATTTCACGTCGAACATTTCACGTGTTCCTTATGCTCCACCCTTTTTGGCCCTCAAGACTCCTACTACGAGCATGACGGTGACGTATACTGCCATTTCCACTATTCTACGAGGTTTGCCACAAAATGTGCTGGTTGCAACAGCGCAATCCTCAAGCAGTTTGTCGAGATCAACCGTAACATGCGGGACGAGTGTTGGCATCCAGAATGCTACATGATTAATAAGGTGCGTCGAGCGGTTTTTTGTGTCCGAAATTTTCATTCTCAGGTCCGCATTTGATTTACGTAGTTCTGGAATGTTAAAGTCAACACAAGACGGCCGACGAGCACCATTTCAGCGGAAGGCGATGCTGCAGAGCCTCCTTACGTCGAGGAAGAGGCAAGGGAAAACCCGACATCTCTTAAGGACAAACAAGTGCGTATGGAGCAGCAAGTCTATCGAATATGGACGTGAGCAGTATTTTGCGCCAATAATTTTGATGCATGAGACGCTGATGACATCATAGAGTTTTGTCTGCCTTTGAGGAGTCGAGCGCTGCCTGTATATCCGACATGCTGAGGCAAGTCAGTAATGGCGCTTACCTTGAAGCCATTCGCATGGCGGAAAAGTTCATTCTCCACGTTGAAGTGCTATTTGGCACTATCGACGATCTAGAGTACCACTTCGCCTGTCTCAATATGAAGGGTGAGTTAGCCATGTCCTGTGCCTTCAACACGTTTCGCTAAATCCCAAGTCGCCAGGAATGTCCCATGTCCGAGAAGCGCGAATGCTATGTCGAAAGACAGTGGAACTCTTCACGTTACTGTCCCACACTCAGGAAACAGGTGAAAGGAGGATGGGCATGACGCAGGAATTACTCGCCCTGGTGACCGGGCTGGCTCACTACCTCAAAATTCTCATCCGAATTGCCCTCACCGGTGCACTTAGGCTAGAAAGGGAGCAAAGCGTCAGGGAAGCAATGACCTCGTTCCTTGACAAGCTGCACCTGCTTGCTGTGCAAGGCGGGAACCCCGCTGCAAGGAGGATGATCAAAGGTTCCAATGGCGAAGCATTGACAATCAATCCCAACGCGAATTACGGAACTCAAGGAGTTACATACGGATTCCGTAGTCTGGCCCCAGAAAACGCTGGTGAGAGTCCGTTTTCGGGAGCTAGTCCGATTTCGTCGAACCCTCCATCCGACCTGTGTGTGAGGTGTGGTGTCACGGTGGAAGAGGACTGCGTTCGCCTGGGGACTTATCAAAGGTGGCATTCTCATTGCGTTCAATGTGCGGCCTGTGGTAAGCTTGCTGCGGTACCGGCCCTTAAAGAGCAGTCATCGAAAAGTGGAGATGAAAAGGATAACAAGGATCTCCAACCTCACAAGCTTTCTACAGCACGTCGACCCCCAGCTAACGTGGGCGCATTTGTTTATGATCCGGATTCGAGACAAGAGATTTCCCCTTTCGGCGAGGTCCCTACAACCATTCTCTGCACTGATCATGGACACCACGGATGTAGGGGAGGTTTTCAGGCTGTGCAACGGCTTGAACAGTACGCCTTCCTGTTGAATGTCGCACTTCGCCGACTATACCTGCTACTTCGTAAGCAAGGTGTTGTGCCCGCAAATCCAGGTATGATACCCAATCTCGTCTCTATAATGTCCATCATCATTGACCTCCTATGATTGCCCAGTTCCTCCCCCTGGAGACGTTTCCACAGTTACCGATAGCAGCCCTTACACCACTGTTGACATCATGCGCATGACATCTGTTCATCTGGATAGGAAGCTATCAGCAACAGCCAGACTTCCCAAGCGCTCAACGATCGTCGAAAGCCCTACGGGGAAGATTGCCCAACCTTCGGATGGGACACAGAGGCAATACGAACCGGGGCCACAGACGTCGACACCTCAGAACAATTCCTACAATGGTCAGGCCATTCAACCAGGCCAAACAGGTCAAACATCATATCAGAACTACCCGCAATCCCCTCAGCCTGGCTACCAAGGCTCTCCACCATCACAATCCAAGACGCCTCGCCTCAATCCTCAAAGACCGCTTTTGGACACACAGAACCAACCTTTGAAGAATTCGCTTACACGCAGCAATACAGAGGTGATGATAGTCGACGACAGTCAGCCCAACTCACCTGCTGGAGCGGAAGAACCTCCAATAACTCGGCGGGACGACGCATTAACTTTGGCGGATATTCCTCAATTAATGGAGGTGGCACAGGCACGAGAACAGCAGCGTTCTTTACCTCGCGAGAGTTCAACTCCATACATTGCGGAGTTGAGTGCCCTTGAATTGGCGATTGTGCGTCATTGTGCTGTGCTTGCCCTAATGCGATCACCACTGCGGGATCAATTTGAGCTAGACGACATCCTCGAGCTCTTAGAGACCAAAAAGAGTGGATTCTGGAACAAGATTTTCAAGGGCGACAAGAAGAATCTTAAGAAGAAAGGTATATGTGTTTTTTACTCTGTTGACTGAATAAATACTAAAACTTGACCAACAGGCGTTTTCCGTGTCCCCCTGGAACTCCTGGTTGAAAGGGCAGGCTCTGATTCGCTGCTTGGGGCTACAAGAGCGACATTGAGGGTCCCCAGCTTCATCGATGACGTTGTTTCTGCAATGAGACAAATGGGTAAGATGACCGCGCATGTTATTGCTCGTGTTGCTGGATCTGACGGCTTGTTCGTACAGATATGTCGATAGAGGGCATCTTCAGGAAAAATGGGAATATTAGACGGATGAATGACCTGGTGGATTCAATCGACCGGGATGCATCCGCTGTTGACCTTACCCAAGAAAACCCTGTGCAATTAGCGGTGGTTCTGAAAAAGTTCCTTCGGGATCTACCAGATCCGCTAATGACTTCAAAGCTGTACAAATTACTGATCGCGACACAAGGTATGCATGAATTCCAGCCAGCTGAAAACACTGCTCACAAATCCACAGCATTACCCTCTGATGAAGAGAGATTGCGTCTACTCAGACTACTCATGATCATCATGCCCAAGAGCCATCGAGATACGACAGAAGTGCTATTTGTGTTTTTAAAATGGGTCGCCTCTTTCGCCCATTTGGATTCAGAAACTGGCAGCAAGATGGATCTTGGCAACCTCTCCACCGTGATAGCTCCTAACATCCTGCGAGCTCCTGATAACAACGCTGGTGAAACTTTCAAGGCGGTACATGTTGTGACCACGCTGTTGGAAAATCAAGACGAAATCTTTACCGTTCCGAATGAGTTCTTGTCAATACTTCAAGATCAGAACTACTTTACGAACGCGATGGATTTACCGAGCAAAGAATTCTTGAAGAAGTGTGATACTTACATGCGGTTGAAAGGCGGTTCTCGTCCATTAGTGACGACACCACATATCGGCCCACCTAATGGTACACCGCGTTACCCTCCTCTCAACTCTCCTGCTGCCGAACACCCACCCCCTGGAACACCGTTCTCAGGTCCATCTAATATGGATCGTCGTGGTCCGCCCTCTCTAGGTCATCATGACAGCTATTCTACGTCTGCCTCTCCTCCAATCAACCAGAGTATGGTCCAAACACCTCCACAAAGACCGCCATTACCCCAGCCACCTCAACAGCAGCAGCAGCAATATTCGCAGCACTCTTACCATCAGCCACAGGCACACTTCCAGCCACAGCCCTATCAGCATCAGCAGCAGCAGCAGCAGCAAGATGATTGGAATCCTGTACCACCACCACCGCGGCCTAATAATCCGGGCAGTACGCCTTCATCAAGACCTTCTTCTTTCGTTGGGACGCCCCCTGGTACACGTGCTGGCGATACCAGGACACCTACCTCCACGGTGCTATAGCATCGACGCGACTGTGATTTTCTGGATAAACCATGGCCGTCTGGCTCTTAATGGCCTCTCTTTCACTCTTAGCTTATTGCTTACCTGGTTCACTTTTATGTTTTTATATCCATACAGCAATCATTGCTCCAAGATACCTCCTTTTCAATGACTTTCGTATTTTGACTTGACACTGTGACTTTTGATTCCATTTAAATGTACTTTACCATTGTGGCTACGCACACTTTTCCTTCATTTTCCGCAGTATATATATATTATACATGCCATGGACGTATTGCACTCTATCAAACATACCTATACCCTGGTGTGACAAATTGAATACTGATTACTCATCCTCATAAAACATACGCGTCCCATAAAGACCCATTTGGGAATTATTTCCATTTAAGGACTGGCCAGATAATACCAAGTGATAAATAGATTCAAATACTTACTCAGGACAGAATGACTCTGCCAAATTCACCCACCGCTGTGTTGTTTCTTCTTCCCGTACCACGATGATTGAAACACAATACTCTCCTGCAGTACCTGATCCGAAATCAATACCAGCAAATGCACCTGAACATTGTCCAGTATGTCAAACCAACTTTATCTAATATGATGCACCTCAAAGGTTTTCAGGGTACGGAATCAGATCAAGCTGGGAAGGCTGATGCATGTGCTGGGTGTGACAACAAGGACGTTTGCGCATCAGGGGCTACTAAGCTTCCTGATCCAGCGCTACCACTCATTAAACGTAGGATGGCTGGGGTGAAGCACAAGATTTTGATTCTCTCAGGGAAGGGGGGTGTTGGTAAATCCACGTTCACCGCTCAACTCGGTTGGGCATTCGCTGCCGATGAGGATATACAGGTGCGTCTTATGTGTGTTCATTGATATACCTGGTTCATTCTTTCACAGACAGGAATCATGGACGTGGATATTTGCGGGCCCTCCATCCCAACCATCCTTGGGATTGCATCTGAACAAGTTCATGCCTCATCCTCTGGCTGGTCACCTGTCTATGTACAGGACAACATGGCCGTAATGTCTGTAGGATTCATGCTTCCAACATCGAAGGACGCAATTATGTGGCGCGGCCCAAAAAAGAATGGGCTTATTTCCCAGTTTTTGAAGGATGTTGATTGGGGAGACTTGGACTTCCTCCTAATTGACACCCCTCCTGGAACTTCTGACGAACATCTCAGCATCGTACAATATTTGAAGGAAAGCGGGATCGATGGTGCAATTCTGATAACCACACCTCAAGAGGTTGCAATACAGGATGTGCGAAGAGAGATCGACTTTTGCAGAAAAGTAGGGATTCGGATATTGGGCCTAGTGGAAAACATGTCTGGATTTGTTTGCCCCAATTGCAAAGGCGAATCCCAGATTTTTAAACCTACCACAGGTGGTGCTAAGAAACTCTCCGAGGATACTGGGATACCCCTGCTAGGAGCCGTACCATTGGATCCAAGGATAGGGAAAAGTGCAGATTATGGCGTTAGCTTTTTAGACGAATACCCCGATTCGCCTGCGACGACTGCATATCTTGATATTATAGACAGTGAGTGTTATTTTCATTATAATTAACAGTTTCTTACGCCTTGTAACAGGAGTAAAGGAAATAATAGACGACAATTCCTAGATGTGCGAAGTAGCCATGATACCGGAAATAGCATTCATCCATGTACGATTTTTGTACCAGTAATAGTTTACATGTCCGTGGCAATGGTAAAATCATTCGTAAGTGAAGAAAAAATAGTAAGTAGATATGAAGAGAATGAGTATGATTTTAAAGTTCGTGGTGCGGTATGTCAGCTTGTCAAACAACAAACTTTCCTGTTTTCTTCGTCTTTTCCTCTTCTTCGGTTTCAGACCCCATGCCGAAATCTTTTGGGACTTCTGAAGGGGGTGCATCGGCATCAGTGTTCACCTCTGTTATGAACTTGCCAATAGGTGCAATCCCAGCCAGACCACCAGCCAGACCCTCAACGCTTTCGTGAATAGAAACCGTAGACAAGGTTCGGAGTAGTTTTCTCGTGATCTCTCCACCAGTTGTCGAGCCTGTACGAGATCTCGCAGGAACGACGTATCCTTGAGTAGGGAAAGCAATTGTACCCTGACCCCCTTTTTCTGTCGACTGCGAACCCTCGATGAAAGTAGGAACATGTGATGACGCTATCGGTGAACTATACGTAGAACCCTGTCGGGAAGGCTGCATGATACTGGATCGTCGTGCATAGGTCATTACTGGGTCCGTGGGTGTTGTGATGGATCGTCGATGACTCTCAGGACTAATTAAGGGAAGATTATCCGGAAGTGTATCATCGGCCTCTTGGGACTTTTCCAATGGTTGTTCCTGCTCCTCACTCTGGGGATCAGGAGACTTGACCAGAGCAGAATCTTGCGCCGAAGTATTAAAAATGTTTTCGTTGAACTTTGCGGGTGAGCGAGTTGCGTGGCTATCACTTTCAGACGTGACGGCGGCATCCGAGGCAGGAGACAACGGCAACGGTGGTAGCGCCGTGAGCTCTAGCTGTAAACCGCGCACTTCCCTGCGATAATCTTCAATCTCATCCCAGAGAGCTTGACGGAATTCTTCCATGGTTTCCAGCTTTTCGATGTCTCTCCACCTCTCGAATACTGAGGGGCAATCCGGCTCGTCCTCGGGGTCATGGTAGGCCGACAACCATGGATGCTCCAGTGCGCCAGGGACAGTGACGCGTTCAGTTGGATCAAAGCAAAGCATCTGACCCAGTAGCTCAAGCGCTGCTCAAACATCAGCATCGGAGTACAGTCAAATAAAGCAATCATACCCTGTGAGTCGGCTTTTGTGATGACTTTCCTGAAAGGGACCACCCTCTTGATAGGCAGCGATCTAACGTATGCTTGCGCCTGACCTTTTCAGGAATACAAGAACACCAAAACGAATAGTTTTCTCTTACCTTAGGGCTGCCGATTTTTGTTATAACCGCTTCAGAAGGAGTACCTGGTGACCACCTTTCAGTTTAGTTTAGGGACTTGCGCAAGCGAGAAGGAAAATCACCCAGTATAGCAAATATCTTGTTCAACTGGTCGACTATAGCCTGGGTGTTATCCAACAGCATCGTCTACAGCAATATCAATGCACTGACCATAACTAATAAACGTCAAAACCTTGAACTAGCGGTAAATCAAGCGACTTACTCTTTTCCTTTGAAGAGCGGAGCGCCAAGCATAAGCTCAGCAAGGATGCACCCGATAGACCACACGTCGACTAAGGACGCAATGTGAGCGAAAGAAAAAGAAGCTGTGGCTCGTGCTTACTGGCAGTGTTATACTTGCTGAATATCAGGTCATGTGGGGTCAGCGATTAACAACGAAGTCAAGGAAAACTCATACCGATAAGCTAGCATAATTTCAGGTGCTCTGTACCACCGAGTCGCGACATATTCTGTCAAATGTGATGCATTTTCATCAGGGACCGCATCGAAACCTCTGGCTAAACCGAAGTCGCAGATTTTCAGTTCACAATCAGCGTTGACAAGAAGATTTCCAGGTTTGAGATCACGGTGTATGACGCCTGCCGAGTGGACATACTTCATACCTGAGAACCGTCAAGTTAAAAGTTAAAAGTTGTAAACCAAATTAGAAAAACGGAACCTCGCAAAATCTGGTAGGTAAAGTATTGAACGTGTTCGTTGGTCAGATTTTGCCCTGACCGAATGATTTGATGCAAATCAGCTGGATGTAAGCTTGAGAAAGTAGTCCGATATGCAGGGTGGGCGTGTTTGGAATACCTTCCATTGGCTATGGATGTATCTTGTCAATTATGGCGAAAACCATGCTATGTTCTGCCCACCTCCATGAAAATGTAGCTATTATCGGGAGTTTGAACACGATAGCCCCCTTCAGGACTCATGCTACTCACAGTTCACTAAAATCAGGGGAAATGGCGTCAACGTCGATAAGGCCTGTGATGTTTCCATGATGTGAAAAGTGTCGAAGGAGTGTTATCTCGCGCAATGCACGTTTTGCGAACTGAATCTTTTCAAAGACGCGGGTAACAAGCTTTATAGCCACTGTTTCACCAGATATCTCGTCTGCGGCAGAACTGTAGTACTCATATCAATCAGAGAAGGCAAATGGATGATGATTCGCGGGTACACGTACATAACAACCCCGTACGCTCCGGAACCTAATTCTCTCACCAACTTCCATCGTCGTTCGAGGTGAAATATTTTGTCAAAGGAAGAAACAATGGAATGATAGCCTCTGTGTCATGTATCAGCACGAATGACAGATATAATCTTTAAATGCATGCAACGTACCTTCGTCGTAAACTTTCCTCTGAAAATGGGTTGGATGGTCGTCGCACTCGCGATCGCCCTCGATCCACGTTCCATGATGTTGGAGATGCAGCAGGCGAAGAAGAGGTCTCATCATCTTTCGATTGAGACCTACGATCTTTTGTACGTCTGCGTCGTGTTTCTCGAGGGGATCTTTTCGAAGACATGGTGGGTTGATTGGACATAGAAGAGATACAGTCGGATGTGAAAGTTTAAACCAAACGGCCTTGTCAGTGGAGAATCTGTCACTGCTCCAGTTTTTATCCGTATCGACAGTCTAACTTTCACAAGGACATAAGTGTTTAAGGGCCAAGTGTCAGCGATAATACACGCTCTTTGAGCTTATCGCAGTTATACAAGCTGAAGTTGTATGTAGGAATGTTATTTATATAGGAGTCTGAGACTCAAAGCGTGGATAAAATGGCATCAAAATGCCGAGTGATTGGCATTCACTTTATCTAAGCAGGGACATTGCCCCCTTTGATTCTGAAAACAAAAAAAATGTATCTGGCTATTACAAGTACTAGTACACGTATGATGAGTAGGTATTGTCTAATGCAAACTTAAAATTATATGCTGCTACCATATCTACGACGTTACCATCGATGTGTCATCGACTTGCGTCTGTGTCTGTGTCTGCTCTTCGCTTTCACCAAAAATATCCAAAAATCCAGCAACCCGCGCCTTGTTCGGGGCCTTCTTTGTAACGTAGTCACGTAGACCTGATTTCAAGCTTGGTTGCTTGTCTACAAGTTCTCGTAGCTGGTCCTTCGGCAACTGCAGAAGGGCACCAAAGCTAGCAGGGGCAATCACCTTGGCACACCAGATAAATCCTTCCCACAAAGGTGGGTTGGTCCAAATCTTCTTTGTTATCAGACGTGATAACAAAGTCGTTGACACAAAGCCAACTAACGACTTGTAGGTTGTGACT